>JACXGI010008011.1:0-35043 GCA_016801175.1 Esox masquinongy
ACTTAAGGGGGCTGAATAATTTTGCACACCCAATTTTTCAGTTTTTTATTTGTTAAAAAAGTTTGAAATATCCAATAAATTTCGTTCCACTTCATGATTGTGTCCCACTTGTTGTTGATTCTTCACAAAAAATTACAGTTTTATATCTTTATGTTTGAAGCCTGAAATGTGGCAAAAGGTCGAAAAGTTCAAGGGGGCCAAATACTTTCGCAAGGCACTGTATTCCTTGGTCATAAAATGAGTTTGATAGGTTTTCACGCAAGCCGATGTAATAGTTATACAACTCAAGGGATCCATGCCTGCGTCAATGATTACTTCCTCTCTGAACTTGAGACAACCTTCACGCAAGATAGCCACATCATTTTCACAATACATTTCCATCTCTAAATGAAAATCAAAGGTCTCATGATGGACTGTCTCATACCATGTCATAAACTTCTCTCTCTCTTTGACTGACATTTGATCAGCTCCATACATTTCAGGACCGGGGTAAGAACCAATGTAATTGAGATACTCCTCAGAGCTGAATAAATGCGGAAACCAACCTTTAACCGCTGTTTCAAAGCCGAGAGCATCAAGCATTTGAGAGAGTTTCATGGGAAGAAAGCTAAGACTGTCAATATATCGCTGATCAAATGTGTGATCGGTAAAACACAACACCTTGTTTCCTTGTGTTATAAGAGTGGGAGTTACTATAAGAGTGGGAGTTACACCTTGCATTACCAAGGGGTTTAAAAGAAGGTAGGAGTCATAACCTCTTGAAATATGGGCTATGAAAGTGTACTTTCTATATTTGTTTTTCCCAAAAGTGATTTAAAAAGAGCAAGGCACAACCACGTCCCTTTGCCAACCACTTTGTACTCTTGAAGGTCATGCTAGACACAAATACATGCAAGTGTAAACCAGTTGAGTCATTCTGTCAGCTTTCAAAGTCATAAAATATTTTTTTTTCCTGATGGCTTCATTCAAAGATTGAATATAACATTTGTGGACCTTTTCAAATACACCAACGTCATCCAAAAGCCCTTTACATACTGGACAATGCTTTCTGCTACATTTGTGTGGTTGGGGGTTATTAATTTTTAGATTATAATTGGCATGACATAATGGACATCTCTTATTGATGTCACACCAGCTGGCAAAATTACATGCCACAGGATGCCATAAGGCCAGCTTGTGTTTTTCATAGCAGTAAGCTGAACGACATGTACGATTACAGTCATAACACTTTGTGGGCTGCATGGGCTGAAATGGACAGTCCGCATCAATGCATACTGCACAGTTATAACGACAAGAGTGCCCCCCTAATCGCGTAAAGCCGATATGACATGACCGACAAATGTAGGGAGCACCCAAGAATGCCTTAATGTTGGTAATACCATAATAATGATTGTCTTGTACAAACAAATACAGCATTTGTGGATGAGGTTGCGCTGTGTTTTGGAATTTCAAGATGGACAAATAATGCCTATTATGATAGAGAACCACCACTTTGATGTAGAGTAAGCTTTCAAATTTGACTATATCAGAAAATGATAGTTTCAAAAATCTTTAGACCTTCTATATCACTAATACCGGGATTCAATAAATGCGCCAGACAAATGGCAAAGCATAATTTGTTGCCTGCATTCTGAGGAATAATAAGATGTTCCTTTTTGTTGTTAATTATTCTGGATTTCAAGAGTTTCAGCCTTCCTCCTCTGTCCGTCCGCATCCTGAGGAGTTCTTGATATTTGCATCAATTCTAGGGTATTATCGGCTAAGATTGATAAATTGGACTGTACAAGCCTTTCAATCATATGCAGAAATGGATTCAAGTTTGTATCACCATTCTCCATAATATACAATACACCGTTTTGTATAGAATCCCCCCTAATTTCTAATTGCAGTACATCTCTAGGCTCTGCGTAGGCTGTAGCTCTTTCTAACAGTTCTGTTAAAGTGGCTAACACATTGACATAACGCTGAATAATCATACATTTCATTCATGTGAGCAAAATTAAAACGCTGTTGGATTTAAATATTGCTGAATTTATTGCGATAAACAATATTCACATTTCTATCAGCACCTCTGCCCTGTTGATTTGCACCTGAATGGGAGGCCTGTGGTTCTAAATGAGTTGGATTTGGCGGTATAGGTGTCATGTGAGAAGCTGGCTCAGGATTTAACTCTTTTATTTGACTAATCAGTGCATCATAGTCAGGGTTTATGTGCCTCTGGACTCAAAGCTGTGATTAATTAATTATAGTTTATGTGTAATGCCTCTGGACTCGAAGCTGGTGGCTCTGGGATTAACTCATTCATTTGTTCAAACAGCGCTGAATAATCTATGTCAGATGGTTCTGGATCTAAATGATGTGATGGCGGTAAGTTAGAAGCTGGATTTAATTTGATTTATCAAGGCCTTATAATCGGGTGTTGGATCTGGTGGTGGATCCATTTTCAGCTTGTTTTTCCAGAAAGCTTTACCTTGATGACGTTGACAGCTTAATAGATCGAGTATACTTGTGTGTAATTGATCTTCCCTAGCTTTTAAAATCTTTGCAAGTTCTTTTCCGAAGAAGAAATGGGGTTCTGCTTCGTCTTCACTATTAGAACTCTCAAACAATGATTCGCAATGTGGGGTTTTAGAAACAACACGGTTAGCTGGAGCAGCACCGTCATTATTACTTGCGTTCATCAAGCCATCTTGCCTCAAGCCATCTTGCCTCAAGCCATCTTGCCTCAAGCCATCTTGCCTCAAGCCATCTTGCTCTGGAGGATGTGGGGCAAGTTGATCAACACTGCCATCTTGTGGATCTTCGAAGCCGGATACATCTACATTGTCTGAAAGGATAAAATAGACCTAATTAAAAAATGTGTAATACGTTTTACAATATAACATATATGATAATACTTACCATTTCTTACAGCTTGAGCGCTTGGTAGAAACCGATCCAGGGTTTGTTGTTGGCAATTTTGCAGAGCAACAGGTTTGCCGTGTCTCAGACCCTAGAGAGATCTGTACGCCTTGTCACAATCTGGAATTACACATTTAAAGCGAGAATTTAAAAATGGGGCATACATTTATAAAATGTTTTTATAGAACAAATAATATTGTTACCGTAGGCGTATGATGTGCTGTTTTTTTTATCCGCTTGCAGAGCGACTTCGGGTAAATCTCTGTACACCTCATCAGAATCTGGAATTACACATTTAAAGCAAGAATTTAAAAATGGGACATACGTTTATAAAATGCTTTTCATGAACGAATAATAATATTCTTAAAATAAGCAGCTGCTACGTTTGGTTTGCTGTTTCTTTGATCCGTTTGCAGAGCAACCTCTGCTAAATCTCTGTATGGCTCGTCAGAATCTGTAATGACAATTTTTAAAGCAATAAAATGATGCGTACGTCTTTTAAAATTATTATTATTTTTTATAGAACTAATAATATTCTTACCGTAAGAAGCAACTTGTTGCAGATATCCTGGATCAGACTAAGTCTCTGAGTTCGGAGAATAACTTCGATGCACTTGAAATCTGTATCTGATTATTTAATATCTTCGGAGACGGTGGAATAGTAGGTGCGTAGAGTTCCGGGGAATTGACTGCATCCTGAAAATTGGGGTTTGTACAGAAGGCAAGTAGCTCGTCATTTACATCTTCAGGTCTTTCGATATTAAATTCCTCTATACGTCTGGAAACAACTTGATTTGAGGGCAGGTTCCATAGTCTATACAACGATCTTGATGCTGGTGGCGGACTGTCACCTATAAAAACAACATTACAGTTTTTAAAAACAATGAATTATATTGAAATTCAATCAATAAATGAATTCAATCTCACCTATAACATATCTTGATGGAGAGGAACCGACCAGAGATTCGGCCTCTTCTTCAGGCCTTGATTCCGTTAAGACGATGACTCCCGATAGAAACTGATCAAACGACATGTCGACAATCCTAAGAGTTTAGAAACTCGTGTAAGGGTCTTTCACCATCACCTTAGTTAAATATAATGTTAGATTAAAACATTAGCAGCATATCTTACCTTTTAATTTGTTGAGAGGGCTCTTTAGCAAAATTGTTTTTGAATTGGCGAGAGTTTTTTCTTGAGAGACATTTTCTTGAGTTCAACGACTGACTGAACGGTAAAGAGAGAATAATGGAACTCTAAGTTTTTTTTGGGGGTGGTTTACCAACCTATTTTATTGCTTTTGGACTATGGGGTCATTCGGGTCAAGAGATGTCCGGTCAGGTTTGAGAGAGTTGAGCAGGTGACCCGCTTTCATTTTAAATATCCCAACGTTTTAAATTAACTAATCTGCTATTTAAATGACCCCAGCGTTTTAAATTCTCTCTTTGCCTAAAGAAGTCGTGAATATTGTAAAGCATGTGGGAAATCTCAGTCCAGTCATCCATGAGGAAGCTAAATAGCTCTACATAATAATTCACTTCTTTTGCGATGTCTCCATAAAAAGGACATCTAACAATAACCGTTGCATTACAAATTTTCTAAGTCATGCAACCGGATATGGAGATTTTAACTTTCGTATCCTGACTTTCGGATGCCACTCTTATAGATCTCAACACTTTTCCATTTACTTCAAACTCTGTAGCAAAGTCTGGACCTCTGTGGATGATTCTAAATAAATGTTGTCACATATGCTCCCATTCGTAAAGTCCAAGCAAAGGTTTAAATGTACCCTGTTCAAAGGGTATACCACCTTCTGAATATGTATGTATTCTTTCTTTCTTAGTAAAATCGATCTGTAATAGTGAATTTATTGGATCATAAATATATTTTAAGGAATTATCACTAGTTGCGATCTTGCGCTCTAAATTCTCTGGTAGTCTATGAATGAGCATTTCAATATCTGTATCTGTAAAACCGGGCAATTTTGGGCAGAATGCATCGTTTATTCTAACTGACATATTTTAGGTCCGTTCAAATACAACCTTTTCCATGTATTAAGGAGTACAGACCACAAAGAGGTTGTATCACTTCTCCTGGGAGGAGGTACAAACTCATTATTAATAAACTATCCAGACCCACCCCTAACCAACAGCTATCATGGTCCCCTGAGTTTTATTTATTTGCAAGCTCAGGACCTACCTGAGCTTGCAAATGCTATCAAACCTGATCACTACACCTGCCACAGGATAATCTCACACCCTGGGAGGAAGACAGCACCCTTGCGATTTATGTATTTGCGACATACAATATATGGGACCACTGTTGAGGTAGCATCTGATTCTAGATGCATCTCCTCCTACATTTTTTAAGCTAACATGTCCAAACCAATGCCAAGATTTTCAGTCAGACCTAACTTAAGTTGCTTGTATTCAGATTTGTGACAGAATTCGGGAAACTGGTCTTATGTCGCATGTCACTACTTTTCAGGGGAGCCGTTTGTATGAAGAAAAACATGTTCTGGGACATTTTGTCTTTTTTGCAGAAATGCCTTTTTGAAGATGTGAACTTTAATGTGACTTAATAACAAACTAGTATGCGAAGTGTAAATACGAATACAATTTAAAACTCAAACCCTTTTTTAACCAGGAAAATACAGGACTTTTCCTGCTTGACATGATTGGTTGAGCTAATGAAGGGGCTGGACATGCTGCCATACTGTGTTCTGGTTGGTCTATCAAGTCACCGGCTTTTGTCATATCAAAAAGATCTGCTCAAGCAACCCGAGTTTGAGCGTTTGGGAGTTGGTTTAGAGCTGGAGGAATAATAAGAAGTATGGGAGAAACCTATAGTTGTGCTTTGCCTTTGGCAAGCATATCTAATAAGAAGTAGTAGTATGGGAGAAACCTATAGTTGTGCTTTGGCTTCGGCAAGCACACCTAATAATGAACCGGAACAAACACAATAAGGTTTCACCAGTGAACTGCTGAAACCCTAATAATGAACCGGAACAATTAGGGTTTCAATCAGTGAACTGCTGAAACGCTAATAATACTACAGAATAGCTAATGTTGACGTTAACCCTCCCCTGTCTGAGCGGAATGTTCGATTTCTTATTGAATCAAAACCAGTAATTGTATTAATGAGTATTATTTGGTAGGGTAACACCTTGTGAGAAAATATAATACACCTTAAGTTGAGAAACCCATTCAAATGATGTCATTGATGATCTCACTCACAATCTTGCTTGGTTTGTAAGGTGTAAAAATTAAATCAGAATAGAAATACCTGATACTGTTAAAGTTATATCACTGAGGTGATTGATGGTATTTTTCAAAAATTCTAAAAGAAAGTCATAATCAGACTTTTTAATCTGAACATACACACTGATGAGCCAAAAAAATATGACCACTCACAGGTGAAGCAAATAACTTTGATCATCTCCTAACACGGGCAGATGTCAAGGTCTGGGTAGATTAGATAGTAAGTAACAGTCAGTTCTTGTTATCAATCTCTGAAACGGCAAGGCTTGTGGTCTAAGGAGAAACAAACCACAAGCTGGCGGCAGGGTGTTGGGCGCCCAAGGTTCATCAATGTGCGAGGGTAACAAAAGGCTATCCTGTATGGTCCGAACCGACAAAAGGTCTACAGGTGCGTCTTAAAAAAAATAATATCATGGAAAAGTTCATTGTTTTCCGAAATTCAAATCAAAAAGTGACACCTTCATATATTCTAGATTAATTACATATAAAGTGAAACATTTCAAGCCTTTTTTGTTTCAATCTTGATGATTACAGCTTACATCTCATGGAAATCAAAAATCCAGTATCTCAAAATATTAGAATAAAAAATGTTCAATACAGAAATGTCGACCTGAGAAGAGCTCTCATCAGCTAATTAACTCCCTGAGCCTACAGTACACACAACCACAATCATGGGGATGACTGCAGACTTGACAGTTGTCCAGAAGACACTCATCAACACCCTCCACAAGGAAGGTAAACCACAGAAGGTCATTGCTGAAAGGGTTGGCTGTTCGCAGAGTGCAGTATCAAAGCATATCCATGGAAAGTTGACTGGAGGGGAAATGTGTGGTAGGAAAGGTTGCACAAGCAACAGTTAAGACTGCAGCCTTGAGAGGATTGTCAAGCAAAGCCAATTCAAGAACTTGGGGGAGCTTCACAAGGAGTGGACTGAGGCTGAAGTCAGTGCATTAAGAGCCACCACGCTCAGACGTGTCCAGAAATGGGCTACAAGTGTTGCATTCCTAGTGTCAAGCCACTCCTGAACCAGAGACAACGTAAGATGCGTCTTACCTGGGTGAAGGAGAAAAAGAACTGGACCATTGCTCAGTGGTCCAAAGACCTCTCTTCAGATTAAAGTAAATTTTGCATTTCATTTAGAAATCAAGGTCCCAGATTCTGGAGGAAGAGTGGAGAGGCATGGAATCCAAGTTCCTTGAATTCCAGTGTGAAGTTTCCACAGTCAGTGATGATTTGGGTGTTGTGTCATAGGCTGGTTGGTCCACTGGCTTTTATCAAATCCAGAGTCAATGCAGCCATCTACTAGGAGATTTTAGAACACTTCATGCTTCCATCTGCTGTCAAGCTTTATGGAGATGCTGATTTTCTTTTCCAGCAGGACTTGGCACCTGCCCACAGTGCCAAAACAATAAGTAACTGGTTTGCTGCCCATGGTATTACTGTCCTTGATTGCCCAGCCAACTTGCCTGACCTGAACCCCATAGAGAATCTATGGATATTGTCAAGAGGAAAATGAGATACACCAGACCCAACAACACAGACGAGCTGAAGGCCACTATCAAAACAACCTGGGCTTCCATAACACCTCAGCAGTGCCAAAGGCTGATTGCCTCCATGCCATGCCACCCTGATGCAGTAATTCGTGCAAAAGGAGCCACGACCAAGTATTGAGTGCATAAATGAACATACTTAGGAAATCTTTGCAGGTGTTTTGAGTTAATTAGCTGATTAGAACTCTTCTCAGGTCGACATTTCTGTATTATAAATGTTTTATTCTAATATTTTGAGATAATGGATTTTTGATTTCCATGAGCTGAAAGCCGTAATCATCAAGATTGAAATAAAAAAGGCTTCAAATGTTTCACTTTATGTGTAATGAATCTCGAATATATGAAGGTGACACTTTTTGACTTGAATTACATAAAAAAAAAATTGGAGATGCACCTGTACTGTGGCACAAGTTGCCACAGTTACTGAAAAATGTAATGATGGTTACAGGAGGAATGTGTCACAACTGGGGCTGTCAAAGTTAACGCGTGCGATTAATTAAAAAAATGTAACACTGAAATTTTTTGGGTCGCCACCGTAAACGCATTTTTTATTTCTGAACCTCAGAGCCATCTATAGATAGAGCTCAACTTTAGCGGGAGCTGATAGGATCACGCCACTACCATGTCATTACCGGTAACTTTATTGCCAGTTGAGTTGACCCGAGCACTTCACCGGCATTTTTATTCAATATATCATTGAAGAGTTGGCATTCATGTCGTGAATCATGTTTACTCTGCACTAGTTTAACAACAACAGCCTGAAAACGCATTAGTAGGCTATAATGGATGTGAGTAAATTGGAATATCTCTCCTTGCATCCCACACCCCAGTCTCACTACAAAACCCCATCAAACGAGAATGCTAGCCATGTCTCACCTAACTCTGTTGCGTCAATCCACCTGCTAACACTGCTTCTCGCATGGTAAGTTGTCATTATTTGATGTTGTTGCTAATATAAGCTAAGCATTCATGTTTCCACCAAAGCATATTCTAATAGTGGAATTAACAACATCTATGCCATTGCCTATTCAAGTAGCCTACCTTATGCATTTGGTTGAATTTGGGAATAATTCAACAGAGACACAAGTACTTGGTTGTGGCTAAGCATATTTCAGGAAATCTAATGTTTGCAGGCCCCCACCTGAACTCAATTTTAAACACATCTAAGCTTTAACATCACAGGACAATAAGTAGACAAGCATAGATGTGATTCAGTGGGGTAAATGCCCAAACACCCAGCAGGTGACCAGATAAGAAGGGCTGATGTGTTGTATACCATAGCCTATCGTAGCTGTAATTGTCCTTGGTGCGTTAGTCAAGAGAACAATATGAGATGGTAAAACTATGGAATCATAGACCAGCAACCTTCTTTTTAGATTTACACTGGCTACATTTAGATGCAGTTTAGGGCTGCACAGCCACAGACCGGTCAATGCCCGTAATGACCCATCTACCATCGAAAGCACTTACAATGAGAATGTGAGCGTGGGAACTGGACCTGGGAGCAGTGGAAGAAGGTTTTCTGGTCCGATAAGTCTCGTATTCTTTTACATCACGTGGACATCAGCGTACGTGTGCACAGTTTCCCTGGGGAAGTGATGGCACCAGGATGCACTGTGGGAAGACGACAAGCCGGTGCAGGGAGTGTGATGCTCTGGGGAGTGTGATGCTCTGGGCAATGTTCTGCTGTGAAATCCTAGGTCCGGGCATTCATGAAAACTTTGGAAATCATTGCAGCCAAAGCAATATATTATGAATTAATCTCAAGATCATGTAGCCTATTAAGTCTGAATAAGTCGCAGTTAAAAGGCTACTTTTTTACAAGTCGTACAGTGTATATACGTCCTCTACATCTCAATACCATGAAAATCATAAATCATACATGCAGACAGGCTTGCATGACGAATGTACAGTAGATATAAAAGGTCTACACACCCCTGTGAAAATGCCTGTGAAAAGTTTTTGTGATGTAAAAGAATAAGACAAAAATAAATAATGTCAGAACTTTTTCCACTTTTAATGTGACCTATAATTTGAACAATTCAATTGCAAAACAAACTGAAATCTTCGAGGGGGAAAAATGAAAACCTTACAATAACCTGGTTGCATACATGTGCACACCCTCTTAAAACTGGGGATGTGGCTGTGTTCAGAATTAACCAATCACATTCAAACTCATGTTAAATAGAAGTCATTACACCCCTTCAATCATTTAAAGTGACTCTGATTAATCACAAATAAAGTTAAGCTGTTCTAGTAGGATTTTCCTGACATTTTCTTAGTTGCATCTCAGAGCAAAAGCCATTGTCCGCAGAGAGCTTCCAAAGCATCAGAGGGATCTCATTGTTGAAAGATACGGAACGGAATCATTCATAATGCGAACTTTGCTTCGCCTGCGAGGAGATACGAACTCGGGACCTATAGTTCACAAGTCCGCTTCTCTAACCACTATGCTATTTAACAAGGGTCAGTCAGGCGGTCGGTCGGTCAGTCAGTCAGTAAGATACATTCGCTCTTCTTGGCTGGCTCTGCTTATGCGGTCCACAACTGAAACAACTGAAAAGAAGTCTTGCATTATGCAAATGCATTATTTCACTGCATAAAATTCTTGGGAAACATGTACAATGCCTTTAAAACTTTTTTGCTATGTGGAATGCAGAAGTAAACATACAGTTTTGACAAAGCATTACATGGAGACTTCTTCACAGCACCATTAACCCCTCCCTCCCACCATACTCTCACCACTACCATGGTCAGAAGTCTCACATTGTGTGGTATGTTATTCACAACATTTTTATAAAAGAAATATAATTTTTCACAGGCATAAGTATTTTACTGGGGTTAAATGTTTTGGCTCACAGTGTGTATACAGTGTTTTGGCTCAGTGTGTATACAGCTGTCATACAAAATGAAAAACATAGCAGGACATGCCAAATTAAGGTCAGAGCCTGACATCTGAATAATGTGTCCCTTACAGTATACACCTACAAAGTGCCTATTATTGTAAACCTTCAGATTAAGGGTTATGAGCTAACATTAACGTTGGGCTAACTTTGCAAAATTAAACCAAGAATAGAGAGCAACGACAGTGGATTTTAGTAGCCTAAAATAGAATCTCAGAGAGAGCGAGATCTATCCTATAGTTCACATCTGACCATTGGCTCTATTGGCCAATAAAAGCTTTCCAATCAGCCATGCCCTTCTTGTAGTAAGATGATGTGAGGTTTTGCACATGGATTGTGTCCAAAAGGACCTCTGTTTGTATGACTGAAAGCAGAGTGGCTACACACTTGGGGTACGTAAGGTGTAGGGCATAATAGTAGGCCATAAGATATAAAGCAGCCTCTGTAACCTTGTCTTTTGGGAACGTAGTTATCGGCACATCTCCTACAGCCAGGAGGCAGTTGGATGAACTCATAATCAGGACTGGACAGGAGAGATGGCGCTTCTTGATGAAGACATTGGGGTCTTCTTTTTCCTTAAACACATAACAGATCCTTCTATCAGGATAATGTGCTTTTGTTTAAAGGATCATTTCAGTATTTAAACCTAAGCTCTTTTAGAAGGTTTACAATCAAATACAACTTTCCAAAGCAAAATCCTGATGAAAGGTGCAGCACTGAGGAAGTTACAGCTGAAGCTCCTGCTTTTTACTGGCTTTTAACACAATGCATTTCCTGTTCACATACGTTCTAAGCCTTCCAAAACAGTGAAAACGTAAATTTTTATTTACATACTGTGACAACTACACACACCTTACCAGAGAAAATGCTGTTTGCAAACACAAATGTTTTGGGTGTCTTTGAAGGCTTAGAACATATGTGAATAGGAAATACATTGGGAACAGTTAGAAGCAGCAACTTTAGCTATATTTTTCAATACAACAGCTTTTATCAATTTAGAAATTCAAAACAATCCTCCAATGTTTTACACAGCTCACCTCGAGGACATGCACCATCGCCTCACTCGCATCTCGTAGCCTCTTGGGAGGGGCAGACGTAGAAGGGAACAGTGATGGTAGCTCACGGAGGATCTCGACAGCCTGTTCAACTGTTGAGGAAAAGATTCATTATTTTTACACTTAGATAAAATGCACAAGGTAAAATCTGATCAACGCTCTACACCAGATATAATGCCTTAAACAGAAACATTCAACAAATGATGGGATCGCCATCATAGACGAAAAAGACAAGACACTAGCACATGAACTTGACAATTAACATGCCCTAATGTCCACCCTGATCCTGATCAGTAATAACATCAAAACATCATTGCTTACATTTGTCCATTCCCATTGGGGTTTCAGCATCTTTTTCCATATGCCAAAAAACTGCACCTTCTGGCAGAAGTCGTCCCATCTTCCCTTCACTTCATGAATGTAGTGGCTGTTATCCTTGTCCAAAATGCATCGAAGCTCCCCCATCACCTATGATATATCCAATATACAAATACATATATTTGAATGCATCACTTAGGTAGAGGAAATATGTATACAAAACATTGTTTTGTATGGGACCATGTTTTTCTATTATGCCCAGTCAATAATGACTTACATGTCCAATGTCGCTAAAACAAGGATATGCCTCTAAAATGCTCTTGTGTCTGTCCTCCTCGCGAATGGAATCAGAATCATTGAAGTCTCTTCTTGCTGCAAATTCCAAATCCAGCAGCTGGGAGACAGATTCGTGGTTTAGTTTCTTTTGTTTACACAAAGCCTGTAGGGTCATATAGTGCTTGGCCATGATTGCTGGACTGTCGGTGTCTAGACTGTCGATGTCTGCAGGTGTGTTAGCTGTAAGACACAAAAATCCATAATTAAATACATGACATTAATTGATATGAATGAGTGATTATTGGAAGTAGAAAAGGTTGCCCTCTGCAGAATGTGACAGAATGTTATAGAATATCACATTGACTGACACTTAACACTATCTTTTATAAGTGCAAGAAAACTAACATTTTTTATGTGAAATATCAATAACTGTTCACAGAAATGTTTTAAAGACCCAATAATGTGTGTTTATTAGGCTTGTGAACATCATACAGATGCCGCTCATTTAATTACAGTGTTTTCTTACCGCGGTAAGATCAGGTAGATTGCGTCAAACTGTGATTGAGCTATTCCAAACACATGGGGGAGCTAGAATGCTGAAAATGCTATTCGTTCTCGAAAATAGTATTCTAAACGACAGTACACAAAATGTTCACAGTGTTCTCCTAAAATAACAGGTTATAATGAATTTAAAAGCGAAATGTTTCTAGTTGCAACGTCATCACTGTTATAATTACGAAATGTTTTAATAAAGAAATACACCAATAGCCTACACAGAATTAAAAACTATTTGTTTAAACATTTGAATAAACTTAAGAAATAATAAAATACAAAGCAGAACTATTTGTTACAATCGTAGTTTTGAAGTACAGCATGGTAGAAAAACACATCTTATGACAGTTGGCGAATAGGCTGTCAGAGATTACTCTATTGTATTTAATAGACAAATGCGTCAGTCGCTTATTTGTAGCATCAACTCATTTGTTTTATCAAATCAGCCAATATGGCCGTTAAAATTCCCGAATTCCAGCAGTATAGAATAGATACCAAACATATGTTTTAAAAAGCCATACAGTATAATAGCCTACATTTAAACAGCAATAAAACACAAATTCTATGATCCAACAAATGTTTTTTATTTAGTCAGCATAATGAACTCTTCACAATATTTGGAAACTGAGCATACAGCATAGGCGACACCAGAGACATTGCTATCATCTCATTGTCCTCTGGGTTCATTTTCTTAATCAATCCTCTTTTTAACAGCAAATTGTGCCATTCACTAATCTGAATGATTATTTTTAAGTAGGCAAACGGATTCAAAAATCAACTCCTAATAAATTGTATACAAATACGAATATGATATTGCACCAGTAAAAAATATTATTTTGATTGAGCATGAAAATAAAAAGCCAAAATTGCAGCTTTATGCGCTTTTGAAATTGCACATGTTCAAATTGCGATTCCAGATTATTAGTAAAAATGTTGGAGTCTGGCAAGCGAACAGTACAATCGTGTCAGTCTTCACATAGCCTATCTTCCTCTACCTTTTGCTATTTTAAGACAATAAAGGTTTACAATTCAAATGTCCAGCTGCATGTCTCAAATCGGTCAATCAAACTATACAACACATTGTTCTGTTCATGCCTCTCACTCGTCCCAATTTATTAAAAGTGAGTATTCTTAAAACATCCCAATTCCGTGATGGCTAACGAAAGTAATAGCCACAACCCAATAAAGTAACAACATGCGCGGGTCGGGGAAACGATACTAGCTGTGCTGGTACTCTGAACAGCAAATTAACCAGTCAGAAACATGACGATGCGGCGCAGAGTCCACTGCGAAAGAATAGTGCTGTAGGGCTTGCTGTTAAGGAGAGGAAGAGGATCGATTAAGAAAATTAACCCAGAGGACAATGAGATAGAGACTAGGGATGATTTGGTGCCGAAAATAAATCTTCTGTTGTTTGGGATTATTTCAGGTTCCAGACAGATGTCACAAACTAATGTAGGCCTAATATATTAAAAACCGGTAAGATGGTGGTTAGAACAACACATGGCATCACAACAAATCCATGAAAAATGTGTGGCAAAGAAGTCTCCCCTGGGGGTTGTGCGGGTGCTAAGCCCGGAATGTATTGTGATCCTAGTAAGCCTCTGGACAAGGATATTGTTTTCATTTTGTTTCACTAATAATGAATTACTGTGATACCTTTGATGAATTACATAGGAAGCTGGATCATCTTCATGGTTCTATAAAGTAATTAATGAAATTTCTTATTCAGACAGATTATATGTTTCATATTTTATCTCCTAAAAAAAGGAATTTCATGAATAAGTTTGCAATACTAAGTTTAGAGGTAAAAACGGATTTTGTCACGCTGCATGTGATCAACTATGTCCTCAACATTACACTTCATTCTCATTGTTAAGTTAATTCACAGGGCGTGTCATCCTTTATCTCGAGGTATCACCCATTAAGAGTGATTTGCTTCTGCCTGGGTACTCTCTGGCCACCTGGCTGTTGCAATTATTACATTGCCTGATCGAAATAATTTGAGCCACATCGCAATTATTTTTATAGACAAGGATCTTTTTGCACAATGTTTTGATTTCAAAATCATGTTTCCAATCAAAATAACAGATTTTATATTTACTGTACACCTGAATTCTGTGACGGTGAGGTGACGGACAGCTCCGTCATCTCCCGCTTTTCCTGGTTTCCCATGGTTCATGAACTCACCCCGGATTCCTTCATTTCTCTTGTCTCCAATTTTCACTCACACCAGGTCCCAAATAAGTCATCAGTATGTGTTTAAATGTTTCTCCTCTGCTCCCCTCATTTGTTGGTCATTGTTCCATGTTTCCGTTTGTTCATGTACGTGGTGAGTGTTTTGTTTTGTTAGTACCGTTGCTTTTCATTTCATTCGTTGCTTAAGTGCTCTGTGTTTATTTTCAATTAAAATTCAAAACATTGACTGCCACTCTGCCTGCGCCTGGTTCCTACCTCTCCACCACTACACCATCCGCGACAAATTCATTAATACATGTGGTTAAAATGTTTTTCTCATGAGTCTAATACTTTATTTTAATCATAATATAGTGTCCCAATTTACCTAACAAAATGTCCCACTCAAAAAAAGAATAGCCTACATAGAAGGATTATTTCTTAAGAACACAGGCAATAATATTTTCATTAGTTTATTAGGCCCTACAAATGTACTAAATGAAAATTACACAACACTTAAATTATTCCAAATAATTCAATTAGAATTTAGTTTTCATTTCCATCTCATTTTGATGATGTACAAGGTAAAATAAGAGACAGTGTCGACCAGTTTGCTACGAACAAAGGATATCGGCATGAATAGCCTTACAAAGGCCTAAAGCATGATTGCTTGATAAACACAATAAATCTGAAAAAATAAATAAAGGAAAGGATGATTTAGTAGCCTACACTGTCACGGTGCCACCTGTGATCAAGCCAGCTGCCTGGCTGCTGGCACTGCTTTCACGGTGCAGCATTCGCCGTGCCGCATTCACGATCTCCACTATTAAGCACACCTGTTCCTGATCACATCACCCAGGACTTCCCAACATTATGCACACCAAATCCTCATTACTCGTCTAGGCCAACAACTAAGGAAAACGCCAGAGTTTACGTCAGCCGGCAAAGGCTTTTCGCCGGTATCAGTTGTATTCTGCCAGATGAAAATATCAACTGCCAAAATGTCCGGTGGGGAATATGCCAAATGAATATGTAAATAGATTAATAGCATATTAAATAGCCTAATATTGTGTGACCTGTATGATCTGTTGCCAAGAAAACAGCGAGCTTCCGCTCACTCTCACAATAAGACATTACTGAGTCACGTGACAAAGCTTGGCACGAGAACCAAAAGCAGCACACTCCAGCACCAGCTCAAGCATGAGTCTCCGAAATGTCGAAGGCGAAGCAGACATAACCGGGCCGGTTTTAAAAAATCTAGTGATGGTGCAACTAAGGCCAGCAAACGAGGTTCGAGAGGCAGCTACATCCCTCTGAGCGACGTGGACGTCTACCATGGTCACTTGGATGTCCTCGCTAGGGGGAGCCCCCGAGTAGATGTTTAGCAGGACGGACAAGCGACGAGTGACGTTGAGTGGGATGTTGAGCCGGACGGACGGGAGAGGCAACTAGATCCCTCGTAGCGACGTGGACGTCCACCACGGTCACATGGACATCCTTGCTAGAGGGAGCCCTCCGAGTGGATGTTTAGCAGGACAGACAGGGGATCACGGGATGTTGAGCAGGACGGACAGCGATGAGTGATGTTTTGAAATGCAAGCCGGTGGAGGGTACCATCAGGACGCGCACAGAAACCAGTTACTCACTCGAAGTCTGCATTTCCTATTTTTAAAAGTCCTAAGATTTGTCACATATTATGTTTAATTAAATATAAAACAAACAAAAATAAAACCTCATGACAACATATATTTAAACAAGTGGCTACGTTAATATATTGGAAAAACAGTGCCTTATCAATTGATAATAAATACTTATGAAAAGATAATAAACCCTCTGTTATGACACATTTGATAACCTTTCTTTTTCAGCTTCTGTCTTTGAATTCTTTCAGTACTCAATAAATGGTTCATGGGGGGGATTGGAGCCGCGAATCAGCCACTCCAAGAATGAGCACAAAGCACACTATCCGGATGACAATTTCTTAAGGTGCTATCCGGCTTGTTGTAGCCTAGTTTTCTTTCATATTACAAAATAATTGCCCGTTGTTTTTTTTTCAAATGACACAACTGATGGGAGAATGTTACAGCAAAATAAATTTAAATGTAGACTACTTCAAAATGTACTTTGTATGTTTCGAAAATATGCATCTACCCTACAGTTGCATGTGTTCGCAGCCAAAGCAGCGGGCGACGTCTTATCTTACAATGGTTTAACTTACCATTTACCAAGAGTTACAGTTCGCTTATTTAAAATTCATAAATTGACAAGGCTGTAAAGGACACATATTCATTATATTGTTAGTGTTATGATACAAGAACAACAACAACAAATATATAAAGTCTACAGAAGTGATTAGAGTAGTGGACTGTTCTTCAAAATTGGCAACTATGAAATGTATTGAACGACAGTATTCAAAAACATTTCATATTTTAAAACAGAGCAAACATTTTCGTCTGAGGAGGATTTCTGCAAGAAAGCCGACGGCCTCGACTGTGCGTATTGTATCGCGCAACAATGTCTACGGCCCTGGCCAGCTCTCCTCGTGTAACGGCTCATCTCCTGGTATCTCCTCTATGCTCTTGAGACTGTACTGGGAGACACAGCAAACCTTCTAGCGACGGCACATATGGATTAGCCATCCTGGAGGAGCTGGACTGCCTGTGCAACCTGAATGGGCTGCAGGTACCGCCTCATGCTACCAGTAGTGACAATGACACTAGTAAAACGCAAAACTAAAATGTCATTGTTTTGGTGGAGTTTAGTATTTATATTTTAACATTAAAATAAGGCCACATGCAATTGTATTTACATTTCTTTGTTAATAATTATTTTCTATTTGTAGGACTTAAACTACTGTTATTGTTTTGTTGGGAATTTGTATTTCTATTTTAAAAATCTAAATAAATCAAAAACATATATTTTTGTGAGTCTTATTTAAAACTCGATAGGTAGAAATTAATATTATTATTCATTATTTTGACATGACAAAAGTGGGAAAGAATTAAATAAAAGGGGACTTGACAGGTTATCTTTCAATTGGTGTTTTTTTTTCGGTATAGTAAGAAAGTTAAAGGTTTAACCCCCTGGGGACTACGCTTTAAATTTTCGGGTTTCACTACTTTTAAATTTGGGCTTATAAACAATATGAAATGTAAATGGATCATCATGTATTTGGCATCAAATGATTCAAAAGAACCTCAGCTAATATAAGCATGCATGCTAATGTTCTCATAAGGTATTGTTTAAGGGAAAAATGCACAATAAAGTAAATAATTTCATAAGCGAAATCAGATTTTTTCTATATATAATTGAATTCTGACCATAACACAACCATATGGAGTGATACTCCCAATACAAATGTTCTGTGCAAACACAATGCACATTTGTGTAAGAAAAGGCATCACAATGAATGTGAACAGAAAAATGAAATAATTTGCCTTTTGTCCATGTTTTTGACACCATTTTTCATTGAAATCAGACCACAAACAGCCTTGTGGAACAGTTCTGCCATTCCAAAAACACATTTCAAACCCTTTTTCTTACACAAATATGCATTGTATCACAATAATTGTGAAGAGAACAATGAAATAATTCACCTTATGTGCATACAGTCCAATATGTTTATGACACCCAAAATTATTTCACTATTTATCATTGAAATCAGACCACAAACAGCCATGTGGAACAGTTCTCCCATTCCAAATACGCAAAGCAGAAAATATCTATAATGATCACATTTGTATTACATTATTTCATGATAAATATGTTATTTGATGTTACTTACTAGACTGTTCTTGCGTTAGCGTTAGCATGTTGTTAGCATTCGTCCTTTGTTGTCCGGTAACTCAGCTATCCAGCGTTTGAAAACCGTAATGGACTATGGCTACTTTTAGTAAAAGTGTTTTTACGTTTTGCCATTTCATACTAATAATAATACTTATAAAACTGTTGAAAACACATATCCTTTCTTTGTCTGTTCGTCACGTTAGCGTTCCGCAAGGACACAATGCTAAAATGTAAGCAAATGCTAAGTTAGCATGCTAGCTAAGCTAACGCACTGCTTCCAGCTCCTCTAGTCATCTCCTCCAGCACATACAGAAAACTAAACTTATTAAGTCCCACCCCAAAACCTTTTGATTTGCTCGAATACATAACAGATACCTTCCCCTGATTGGGTAAAAGAAACTATTTTGCCTAGCAACAGCCTTCCATTGGATGTCACCCAACAGCCCATCCATTGGTCAGGTGCACAAGGATTTGGTTGCATTTGGACAGGATGACGACAACCAGGAAATGTGCCACATAAACACAAAGCGCATCTGCGTTTTCAGCGGAATCTCAGGAAAACAGCAAAGAAAATAGAATCTCGCTATCACAAACCATTTTGAAAATATTTAATACTATGTAAATGTTATGCAAATACGCCTCAGGCGAGGGCAGTAGCGCCTAGTCTGTCCTCAGGGGGTAACATTTCAGTTTATTTATCAAATGCATTGATGATCGCTTCATTCTCCATTTTATTACATTCAAAATATGCTCATACACAAGACATCCTGTTCGCTTCAATGTACATCCAGTTAGAGCTGGATGCTGGTGTCCAGGCCACTTTCCTGTCCGTCCGGACCATGCCCTCCATCCTCATCGCCCGTCCGTCCGGACCATGCCCTCCATCCTCATCGCCCGTCAGTCCTGCTCAACATCCCGCTCAACATCCCTCATCGCCCGTCCATCTGGCTCAACATCCAGCACAATATCCCGCAGCGCTCGTCCATCCGGCTCAACATACAGCACAACATCCCTCGTCGCTCGTCCGTCCGGCTATCTAGTTGCCTCTCCCGTCCGTCCGGCTCAACATCCCGCTCAACGTCACGAGTCGCTCGTTTGTCCTGCAAAACATCCACTCGAGGGCTCCCCCTATCGAGGACGTCCATGTGACCGTGGTGGACATCCGCATCGCTCTGAGGGATGTAGCCCCTACTGCGAGGTTCAGTAAATCAACCCTAGATCTGAGGTAATAGTAGGCTATAACTGTCCGCAGAGCCTGTCAAAAGTTTTTTTTGCACGCGTGGGCTAGACATCCTATGGAAACCGACATCATTCGCATGGTAGCATTTTTTTTGAGACGTTTCAAACATTGACCTCAAAATGCCTTTTGATGTCAGATTGGAAGCATGACTTTTGAATCAAAATATTGTGCAAAAAGATTGTTGCCTATAAACATAATTGCGATCTGGCTCAAATTATTTAGATAAGGCAATTATGTAGCTAATAATTGCGACAGCCCTACAGTTGGTATAGTATTTAAACTGAGTATATGCTCAGCTCACAAAGATTGTGAAGAGCTCATTCTGCTGACTAATTTAAATAAAAAACATTTGTTGTATCACAGAGTTTGTGTTTTATTGCTCTTTAAGTGTACGCTGTTATACAGTACGGCTCTTTAAAATATGTCCGGTAGCTCATCTGTATGGCCGGAATTCTGGAATTTTAACGCCATATTGGCCGTTTTGATAAGACAACAGACTGTGCTTGTCTATTAAATAATAATATTGTGAAATTAGGCTACATTGCGGCATTGCAAAACTATTCTAAACTTGATTAAAACATACTGAAATTTAGACGCAACTTTTATTTATTTATCAATGCAATTGATTTGGAACATACTATTTTGAACACCCTCCTTCGATGACTTTTCCTAAGTAGGTGTAGCATATATTACATTCTGTTGTCAGAATTCTATACTCACAAACTGAAAACTATTTAAAGACTAATTACCGTTTGTTTTACATTGTATTCCTACTTAATAACTGAGTACAAGTATTGTAACAAGCGCTTTGTCTCACCCGTCTCTCTCTTTGGGTTAACGTGGAGTAATTAACAGTAATTTGTCGACTTTAGGCCATTGTACAGTAAACCCTGACCCCACTTGACATAATGGGTAGCTACTATTTCTAAAAGGGGGGTTATGACATGCATTAATTATTAATTTTTAAATCAATTAAAAACGCCTAGTTTCTTAATTTGAAAGATGAATATGCAACAATTGTGCTTTTATTACTACATTAATCTGCATTGCAGTTGAATTATTCTGGAAATACAAGATAACTAAAAGAGAACTTACACCATCCACCAATCCCCCCCCTCCCCGCTATTAAAAGTTATGGACTCAATTTCATTAAGTTAGCTGGGTGAAAAGTGAGGCTGAGATGGTCAGTCATTCGAAAACTGTTAGAAATTCACTATTCTAAGATGATGTGGCGTTGTTTCATATGCTACGTTTTTACGTTTTGAGTCACATTAACTCTGACGCAGCCCTGACTTTCGCGTGGTGTGTGGTATTGATGGATGTCTAAATGAGTACCGGGTGTATAACTCCTATTACTACCACATAAAGCGAACGCACGCACATCATCTTCTCCAAGTCGTAGAGGCCGAGGACGAAGTATTTACTCGTCATGGCGCACCAGGTGTGACGACTGCGCCCTCTGCTGCCTCTCCTTCCCCTGCGGCAGGCTCCAGCGGTCGACGTCACCGGCCTTCTGACACCACCGCCCATCTCATCTATTCATCTCACCTGTTGTCTTGTTTAGCGCACCTGGTCCTCAGTTACAATCATTCCCCCCCAGTATATATGTTCCCTCTGCTCCCCTAGTCTTTGTGTGTTATTGTCTCACTTTCATGAGCATACGTCGGTGCTTCTTTTTATTAAAAGGAAAGACTTTTCTACTAAGCTCCTCGTCTCCTGCTCCTCGTCCTTTAAAGCCTGACACCAGGAACATGTGAAACGACAGCCACAAACAACCAAACTAATGTGAATAGCCCTGGGGCTGAGATGGTCTGTGTAATGCAGGAACATTCTTTAGAGATTGAAGAGGGTTCAAGCTCTGCCACTCAAATGGTACGTAAATATTTATTTTTATTCAGACAACCTAGCAAACCTATCGACATCTACGTTACCCTAGCTAGCTAGCTAAAGTTCCCAGTAAGTCTAAACTTGAATAGTTTGCTAACCTTAACTAGTGTTAGCTAACTATCTTACCCAGGTTGGCTAGTGGTAGATTGTATGGTGGTGCTAGCTACCAATGCCAATATTGTCCCTGTTTTAAGAGATGTTTGATTTTAATATGTTTCAGATTGGATTTCAAGAAGGTGGAGAGGGTGGTGAGAACATTAACCTTTTCAAACATGCAACTGCATTTCTTCTTCAAGCTAAAAAAACCCATCGACTGACACAGGTAATTTATGACCCTGTTCTTTTATGATAAGTGGTATTTCATTGTCAGTTGCAAGCTTAAAAACAATACTCTTAATGTAAATAATGATTTAATGTTGTAACTTTTGGAATTGGGGCTGAATGGAATACTAGAACAGAATGTTGAAGTTTGTTTATGCTGGTTCCTAGGATGGTTGAAGTAGTCAATCTATCCACAGACTTAGATACATTTTAATTTCTTTGGTCTTTACCGTTGTATTGCTTTACCACACCAGTGACAAAATGAACCTTATAGATTTCTAATTTGGTGGTAAAGACAAAGTACTCCAACCACCTAAGGAACAGACATATAACATTCTATTCTAACATTCCATTCAACCCCAATTCCAACTGTTGCATACTCGTTCATATTCCACTCATTAGCTTTAATGCATGTCCAATGCATTTTTGTATGAGGTTCATGATATAGTATTTTGTTTTGTTGTTGTTTTTCCCCCTCCCCAGAGAGCTCTTAACCAGATGGTGAATGGAGTCCAGCAATATCAGGCATCATTATTGGAGCACCTAAAACATTAAATGAGTAACATGTTTGAGTGACATTCTGGGGACCTGGGTCAACTGAAGAGTGATGCAATGAGTATATTTGACCAGTTTATTGACCCTTTCAGTCACATTGCTACAACCCATTTGCAGGATAAGACAATCAAAGAACTGTTACAACCAGTTGAATCTGAGATCATTATCTCAAGAAGGACGCTATGTTATGTGAAAAGTGGAGACTCCAGAGTCCTTACCATTAAGGACCATAGCTTTCATTATATACCGTTGGTGAAAAGTTTGGAGCAGCTGTTATTGCATCCAATAATTCTTGCAATGATTGAAGCGGGGCCGCAGCCATGCAAGGATGGATTTTTTTCATGACTTAATTGATGGAGACATTTTTAAGTCGCACCCACTGTTTTTGAAAGTTCCCACAGCATTCCAGTTAATTTTATATACTGATGAAATTGAATTATGCAATCCTCTTGGATCTCAGGCAACCAAAAACAAATTGTTATTCATTTATTACACCCTGGGTAACATCAACCCTAAATACAGATCAAGACTAGCTGCCATTCGTCTGCTTGCCATGGTAAAATCAAAAGATCTTTCCCATTGTGGTATTGACAATATATTTGAGAGGATTAACCGTGACTTAATTAAACTGTATGACGTTACTTTATATCTAGCTAGGAAGTTAAGAAAATGTATGTGGCCTGGTGTCCATAATGTAATCTGGACTGGATGTCCATGGATAAACATTTATATCTTTATGCTTATTTGACAGCGAGGGACACATTCAACCAACCGTGAGGTAAGAGTCCTTAGTTAAGGACAATTCTAAAGAAAAGCCAATGTTGACGTTAACCCTCTCCAGCCTGAGCAGAATATTCAATTTCTAATTGGTTCAAAACCACTTGTGTTAATGTGTATAATTTGGTGGGGTAACACCTAATGTGAAAATATGAATGTATTTAGATGTTCGCAAACGAACATCTCAATACATGTTCTGTTTCTAAAAGCGATTATTCTGAATCATTTCAAAACTGATGTGGTAATTATTCACCTCTGAGTAAAGTCATGACACATTCATGGTTTATGCACATTATTGCATTTCAAAGATTTCAAATTGCAATATGCTTAATGTTTTCTTTTTTGAGAAGGTGTTTATCAGTGTACAAGGCTACAGCTGTTTTTTGTTCTTCATTGTTCACTGCAATGGATCTACCAAGTATTGAAGTCTGTACGCATAGGCTGTTGAATAAACTAGGCCTGAAAATGTGGAGGCACAATCCAAAATAATTTATTGATTTAAGAGATTCTAGATTTGAGAACTAAATGTAAATATGTTTCTTATTATGGTATATGATTACTTGAGATAATAGGATTGGCCACTCTTGCTGTATAATGTTTAATGATTAATAATGTTATATCCTGGTGACTGACATTGACCATGCAATACCTGACTATGTAATTACACAATAACCCATTAAATGTGTGCCTTCTGGGCAAAAGTGACCAACACGTGGATACAGAATCAAAGGACTTATCTCAGTGTAAAGCAGTTAACTCAGTAACGTAACAAGTTACTTTATGGGAACTGTAACTACTAACTGTAATAAGTTCCTTTTAAATGTAACGTTCCCCAACACTAATCACAACACACAGCCCATTGCACCTTGCTGCTTGTGGGACTGCGTAGCCACAGAACGGTCAGAATGCCGATAATGTCCCATGTCCACCATCAATAGTGCATAAAATGAAAACGCAAGCATCGGAACTGGACACTGGAGCAGTGGAAAAAAGGTTGCCTGGTCCAATGAGTCCCATTTTCTTTTACATCACGTGAATGGCCACATACACGTTCACCATTAACCTGGGGAAGTGATGGGACCAGGATGCATTGTGGGAAGACGACAAGCTGGTGGACGGCATGTGATGCTCTGGGCAATGTTCTGCTGTGAAAGTCAATTTGACATGTGCCACCTACCTAAACATCGCAGTGAACCAGGTACACCTTACACACATTTTTCAGAAATGGTTGGAAGAACATGAGAGTTCAAGGTGTTGCCCTGGCCTCCAAATTCTCCACATCTCAGCCCAACTGAGCATCTGTGGGATGTGTTGGACCAACAAGTCCAATCCATGGTAAATCCACCTCGCAACTTAAAGAACTTGAAGGATCTGCTGCTAATGTCTTGTTGCCAGATACCATAGGACAACTTCATGGGTCTTGTAGAGTCCATGTTTTGGCGGGTCGGTGCTGTATTGGTGGCACGCGGAGGACCAACAACGTATTAGGCAGGTGGTCATAAGGTTTTGACTATTCATACTTTAAAAACGTATAAGTTCAAAGTTTGTTGTACCATATAACCAGCTAAAACTTACTTTGAAAGCGAAAAAGCAAGCTCCAGTAACTTTACTTGTAAAGTTCAAATTTAGTTTGGGGTCCTCCAGTAGGAGAAACCCTATTGTTATTATCGGTATTATTATTAGGGGTTCCCTGGTAGGAGAAACCCTATTGTTATTGTCGGTATTGTTATTATTTATTTATTTAATTTTCCTTGAAACTGATGAATAACTCAAAAAGTCCCTGGTAGAAAATGCTGTAACTTTTCACACTGAATATATAGACCACGAGTACCTACCACACAGACACCCGCCCAGATTCCTCCACCAGGGGCGCTACAGTACACGATTCAATTTGCTAAATTTAAAATGATGGCATTTCCACCCCGTTTCACCTATAGTGCTGCATCTTTGTGTACATGCCTCATTTCTCATGAGGACTAAAAAAGCCTCAAGAACCCATAAAGCCTCAAGAATCTGCCATCTTTGATTATTCTGTACAGTGAAAATTTGGCAAAATCTACTAAATATTTCTACTATAAAGTCGGATTCACCTGCCTTTTGGCATACAGGTTTCTCATACGTGCCACCCTAGATTGATTTCGGGAATAAGAGATCTTGCAAGGTGGCAGAGAAAATGGCGGATTACTATACAATATATGTATGCAAAATATTCATGTATGCATTGCTTTATGGAACAATAACCTATAGACTTCATATTCATTATGCCTTCTGACACCACCCCCATATAACACCATGTGCATTTGTTTGGTGATATCTCAAAAGATGGCAAAACGGCAGCTGCAATGTAGCTGTATTCTTGCATGTAGCTTTCTGTATTTCAGAATGACAGTGAGTTTCTGTTGTAAATTAGATATAAAACCTTAATTCAGCATTTGTCCTATTAAGTAGCTGCAAAATTATTTTATCAGGAAACAAGACTTATCTGTTTTTCCACAGACGTCGATATGCTGTTTACAAAAATAAACTGTATAAAGGAGTGTTTCTTTTTTATTAGTGATGTCCCAGCATGCTTTGTGGCTGTTCATTTTATTAATGTTTGTTTGTTGTAATTGATTGTTTTTGTGCCATCTTGTAGTTTATGTACAGTATTACACTTTTGATTGTTTTTTGGGGATTTTGGTCATGTTTGTGTGCCAACCATAGATATGAAGCCCATTCTGTTTGGTATGCTTGCTCACCTTGTGATTTGATGGTGTTGGTACTGCGGGACTTGTCAAAATACCAACAACAGATTTATAAATGCAATTAAGCTATTGCATGTAGTTACTTTTACCTTAAATTCATTAGGGAATATTGGAAAGACTATTCAGGTGTTTGGGGAATAACCTAACCTACATTATAACATCATTTTGAGAAATACACTTTTTCTTTCAAGTGTGCTGCACGAACCATCCACTGCCTCAAGAAACCAGGTATGGGCCTATATTTTGACATCATAGCTAGCCAACGTTAGCCCTGTTTGTAAAATTAAATTAAAATGCTTTTCTTTTTGTCATTAAGAGTTGTAAGCCTTTGCATTTTCATTATTGATTATTCTTATATGTATTATAGCAAACAGCATGCTAGAGAAGTGCTGATTGAATACGTTATGTGCACGAATGGTAGGTGTAATTACTCTTGCTATTTGTGTTTAGGCTATAATGTGGCTTAGGTGCTATTATTGTATAGTTTAATCATCAGCAGCTTTTTATGAATATAATGTAACACCCAATGGTCACATACTCCTCTCTTCAGATGCACTTTTGAAATACTTGAATCCCACCCCAGTAAATCCTGGGCCACCTGCAGTCACCTTCTCCACCTCAGCACAGTCCAGCGTTGCAGCATCAAGGGCTCCTGTCCCCTCTACTTCAGCACAGCCCAGCGATGTAGCATCAGGCATCTAAAAAAAGGTTACACCAATACACCAAACTTTTGTTTCACCCCCAAAAAATCCTAACACTGATTTATTTTCTGGTGAAAAACATGCTTTGAAATATGATATATTTAATTCCAATCAAACCCTTTATCAACATCTCAGATATAATGGAAAATAATGGAAAAGTTTCATATCATAGATTGCACTTTAAAATAATTGTAACTTTAATTCCAATCAAACTATTTTCCCATGTACAATGCAATATGTAATAACTGTTTGAGTGCATTTAACACAAACAAGTCGCTTACATTTTTGGGAGATCATTAGTAGACCAAGATCATTAGTTTTGTTCCCTGCACATCTGCCAACTTCAAATAATTACGATCTGGCTCGTGTAATAGTTGTTCTATGTGGTAATTTTCTATTTTGATTTTTTTCTAAAAGCAAATTAACACATTGTGTAAGGCGAAGGGGCAAAGAAGGCAACAATAACTATTCAATAGGCTATATTGGCTGTGATAGAAATTTGAAATTGTGAAGCAATATATGATGTTTTGATGTTATTATTTTATATTACATTGGTAGTTATGAGTTTATATTCATTTCTATTGTGGTTTCATTTGGTATGCTGTGACCTAGGTAAATGAGTAATTAACAGACCATAGGGTTCTCTGTTTATCTGTTGAAGAGATCTTAGCTTGACCAGAGAATGACCTGGCATCTGTTCTTTGTTCAGTGTGTGAGTAATATTAGTAGGGAGATGGCCATTGAAGAAGCTACAAAGACGCCTGTCATACCTAGATTCTTTGATTACTTGGAGTGCGGTCATACTAGGTGGCCGTATATCGATTATCCCATGTGCATGTAAAATTTAAAAAACCTTTATAGATCTTTGGACTCAAGACTGATTAAATTTTCTTTTACATGGCCTATCGAAACCATGGAGAGAAAATTACAATTTTATTGATCAACTGAATGGGCGGAACTGTTGGGAAAATTGTATTCACAGTACAATTTCTTTAGCGTTTAATGTTATAAAGTACACTGTAAAAGAACAGTAATATTGGCAGCTGGGGCGCCAGAAAAATACCATAAAATAACTGTAAAACAACTATCTTGTGAAAATACAGTAATTTTACATAATGAAAATACAGTTTTTAACTTAAATTTTACATTAAATCTAGTGTAATTTTTTGGGCTTTTTAATGTTTAATGAAGTACATACTGTATACACCTGTAAAAACAATTAAATTACCCATTGATATAGTCGAACACTGCTATAATACAATTAATCAGACTTAAACTTGGAGTAGAGTGCTGCTATTACTTGGGTTTTATTATATAATTTTATGTAAAAATTGTTTATTTTATCTATTTAATGTAATAAAATGATACCCCACCACAGAACATTTGATTTACCTTTTAAAAAATGTCAAAATACTTTTCTAAATGTGGTAATCAGCTTTATAATTACAATCTACTGTTAATTTTAGATCATATCATGTGTAGTATGAGTTTTTACATGCAACTTTACATAAAAATCATGTATACTTAATTAAAAAAGCATTAGGGTTAAAAAAGTATGCTTATCCATAAAAAAATTCCAACTACAGTTAGAGGCTGATTGACAAGTTATATAATGAGATTTAACTTTACATTAACAGCTCTTAAAAAAAAAATCAGGACACACTTTATTTAATTTATTTTGTTGACTAACAGACCAGAACAGAAAACTGTTGCCGCTCTAGCAACATTCTTGCTTACAAATTTAAATGGTGTGCAATTTATTACAATTTGTTATTCCAAGGAAAATACTTAAAATGGCAACGCTACCTACTGCCGCAGACCTTCCAACAATTGGCCGCTTGTGGGCAGAGAAAATGTATTTCAATTCAGTTTACAGGAGGTGCAGCTAAAGTTCACACTAAAACAGATTGGAACAGTCACCCATCTTGAAAAAAATTATGAAGATCAAGCAATAAATTTAAAGGCTGCTTGGTGCTGCAGACACCTCCAAAAACTGGCCACTTGTAGAAAGATAAATTATGTTTCAATCCAGGTGCTGTTTAATGCTTGCTTCCATTGTTATTGCAGTAACTTAACTAAAGGTACTGAAGTAGTGTAACAAAGTAGTAACTTTGTCCAGTATTGTGAACCAACCACTATAGAGCATATAGAGCATGAGTATAGAGGTTTGACATAGGAGTGTTTCTGAACTATCACCCTTTATGAATGAATGTATTATCAATGGGCACTTGAGAGAGAATACAATGAATCACAATACAGTAACAGAATCAATATGATAAATATAATCACTGTTAATGACTGTCTTGGGATAATCAAGTAATAATGAATGTGTAGGGCCCTAACGGCTCTATTATTTTTATACAAATTTTAGCCTGCGCCACCAATATTTAACAAGGAAAGGATCTTGAAAGGTTGAGAAACAATGGTGGCAGATGGGGAGAAAGATCCTCCCAAGAATTAGCATAAGGGGGTGGCCTGCAGGTCAACTCGGCTTTTATGATTGCTCATTAAGTCTAATTTGAATCCACAAACTCCTGAGTTATTGCATCTTTTTGAGTTGTTGCATCCTTTTTGGCAAGAAGATACAGTTTTCCATGACATATTCTTGGAGGCACTGCTGAGGTTGGCAAGGGGCCAGACGTGACGGCTGCCAGAGGCGCTGAGGGTCGGGTTACACAAACAACGCGTGGCCACGCTAAGAGGTAAGCATGTTCTTGCTCTAAAATTTATTAGTTTGTGTGACTTGACCTTCCAGGCTGGGCAGACACACCACGTAAGGCCTCTCCAAATTTAACGAACTGAGTTTTGTGAGAGAATGGAGTTTTTGAATTCAAAGTAACGTATAAGTAAGGGAGTTGCAACTAAGAGAGGTCTGTCGAATACCGCCTTAGGTTTGGCCGTCTAGAAGGGTCTGCTTTCGACAGGAAGTCCCCCAATCCACCTTGATTGAAGGAAAGCCACAAGGGACAGGGATTGCAGGGCACCGTGGATACCAACCCAGCATAAAGTAGAGAGGGCTGCTGAGGGTTTGGATGCGGTTTGGGAGTGTTGGACAGTTCTGTATTGATGATGGCTACCTGCAAACCAGGGGAGTGACGACTACCTGCAGACCAGGAAGAGACGGGCTCAACACACTAATACGAGTGTGTGAAAGTATGTAATAAAGGATTGAGAAGTCGGTCTGCTGATGAATGCAGAGTGAGTGTGGACAGTTGTTGTTGGAAAATTGCCCAAGGTTGTGAGGAGTGTGTGAGTTGAGGGCTGCAAGGCACCCTGAAGTGTATGAGTAGTGAATGTGTGCGAAATGAGTGGTTTGGTTGTAAGAAAGCGTGAAAAGAGGACAAGGCACGATAAGAAAGATACACTGAGGATATATGGGCGTTTGGCCCCAAAGAGATATACAAGTCGTATAGGTAATGTTACTATTGTTAAGTTCGAAGTAACCATATTGAGGGAAAGGGAAAATATAATACGAAACGTGAGTGACAGAAGAGAATTAGTAAGATATCCAACTGCGTGGTCATTTACTCGAGAAGTAATTTGGATTGAGGTCGGGCAGATAAGGGTCTGGTCAAGTCATCCAGAGTTCAATAGGCCTATGGGCAGACAGGTAGAGCAGCCTTGTGAGATGTTCTGGTTTGACGATCCTTATGCAAAAAAAGAGAAGAACGGTAGATAGTGTAAATGGGAAAAATTCAGCGAATAACACAATTTGAGAAAAAGGATAGACTGCGGTTATACAGGAATATAGTTTCACAGAAGTATAAAAGAAGTGGGAGCAACATTACGGTCACTACATTCTCTTTAACTATATTAAGAGAAAGAGAGAACGTAATTCGGCGTACATCTACAGCAAAAGTGTTACAAAGGTACTATACGGCTTGGACAAAAAAAGTTGAGGTTGTTTGGATTGAGGTAGGAGAGATTAGAATCTGGTCCAGCTATCCAAGTTTGGATGCTCATATAGTTAGACAGCTAGAGCAGCCACTGAAAATAATCTGGTTTGCCAATCCATGTGGGCACAAGGACACTATTTGAAGTTGTACCAGAAAAACGAAGACTTTGCCAATTATTACAAATTCATATCCATTTAGAGATAATTACTGTTACCACTATTTCAGTAAAAATATTTAAAAAGGAAGAGGCCATCTGTCACGATCCAGACACTGGCGACATATTGATTAGGTTGCGGTCCGAATATACGATAGACAAGCAGGTCATGTGGCTTGAAGTAGCGGGCGGAAGGATTTGGTCTAGTAATCCAGAATTAGATATACCCATAATTAGGCAAAGGCTGAGGCCGTCAGAAGAAATGTGGTTCTAATTGACTGTGGGGTAATATATGATCAGGCCATACACATATAGAAAGGTGTTGGTAAGGAGGAGGTTCCAAGATAGATGCTTTCAGAGAACGTACCAGACCTGGAGAGAAGATGTGTTGATTACCCTGTTTATGACAAAGATATATAAGGAAGAGGTGTATGAACAACGGTACGAGGACACAGGCGAGGTAATAGGAAGGAGAGTGATTACGGATTTACAAGATCAAGAGGTGTCCTGGGTGTTGTTTCGGGGTAGGCGAGTATGGTCCAGTCACCCAGATCTAAATGAACCCCTTACCAGGCAAATGCAGAGATCAGGAGAGTGTGTGTGGTTTTGAGATGAGAAAACTGATGACAAGAGTGTAATATTGAGTTTGTATATTGTAAAGTGGTAAAAGTGAAAATAAATGAAACATCAGTTAATTATTGTTGTTTGTGTGAATTTTAGTATTAAGAGAACTCCAGGCGAGTGGTGGGGTTGTCAAGTGTGATTGAAAACACGTAGATAGATAAGGGGGTCTAGGTAGTGGTCCCAGGAAAACAGAACGTGCCAAGTTAGGTGGCAGACATCCTGGGAGGGAAACTGGCCAAGTGAAGGGAGTCCCGAGAAGAAGGGAGTTTGGCAGAGTAGAGAACTAACATTCCAATCTAGAACACGGGTAAAAATGGCGGGGACACCCGCTCTTAGTAAAAAGGTTTCCCTTATGTGGAGACGAGATTAAGGCCATTTCTGAGGCCCTAGAGAAAAGGACAAGGAAAATGGCAACAAAGTGGCCGAAAGAGGGGACATTTGATGTCTCGCTATGTGAAGAAATGGACACTATCATAAAAAATTATAAAAATAATGACCTAACAGAAAAACGTAAGCGGAAGCGAGAGAAGGAGAAAGAGGTGATTAAACTGTTCCTAGAAGAAGGTAAGGGTCAGTTGGCGAGTGTAGCCAAAGCCAGGAGTGTGCTAAAAAAAGACGAGGAAAAGACAGAAGAAAAGGTAAAATGGGCTGATAAACCCCCACCATATAAAGGGATACAGTGTCCCATGGTGACAGGGACAGTGAAAGTCGAAGGAGAGATTAAAATAGATGAGGGAAAGAAGTCTGTGAAGACTCCTACTCCGATTAAAAAGAAAGAGAAGGAAAAACCGGCACTAGATGTGGACTGTTATAAAGGGTGTATCGAAATGATGAAACTAGGAGGGCAAGGAAAAGGGGAGCAGAGACAGGCATGGGGGTGGTAGATTCAGACTGGCTTTCTCTGAATAAAGAACAAGAATTGAGAGGCAAAGCTGCAAGGCTGCAGCAACAAAGGGATGAGGAATGTAATCGCTATGAAAAGGTGATCAGACAACTTAGTACAGAATTAGAAGAGGCACGTGAGCAGAGAGATGAAGAAAGACAAAAGATGACAGAATGGGCAAGGAAGCAACTGATGAGAGTAGATAAAGAAATGGAGGCAGAAGAAGAAGGGGCAAAAGGAATAGAGGTGGCCCCAAAAGGATACGGATTGCGAAGTCAAACACAAGCACAGGCCTTAGAAGATAAACTGCCCACTCAGATGCTCCCAATTCTCATAAAAGGGGACAACCCACAGTATTTGCCTTGGGCCACACAGGACCTGGAAGGGTTGGTTGCTAAATTACCCAACCTTCATAATGGTGCTGGGCAGTGGATAAGGATATTGGAGGAACAGACCATGGGAAAACTGCTGGCGGTGGGGGACCTGAAGGCCTTAATGGCCAGAGTGGTGGGGACGACCAAAATGGAGGCGGTGCTGAGAGATGGTGGTTTGGCACAAATGATAGGGACTGTTGCAAGAGATGGACAGTCCTTTGACCCGTTCCGACAGCAACTGTGGAGGGCCTTAAGGGAGGAATACCCGGCTGTAATAGACTCTGATGTATTGAAAGGAACACCACTGGGGGAGGCTGAAAATCCAGCTGTATATTTGCAGAAGCAGCTGGAAAGATGGAGGCTGGAAACGGAGAAAGACCCAGAGACTGATGATCTAGTGTCCTTCATGTTTAGGAAGGCACTGGTGGAAGCACTGCCAATGCCAGTAAGGACTAGGCTGGAAGACGAAGTGGCACTGATGAAATCTAAGCCACACAAGGAATTCAGACACTATTTCATCCACGCTGTGGAAAGATATAGAAAAAGTGAGAAAAATATGACTGAGCAGGAGAAAGAGATCCAGAGAAAGCTCACCCAGCTGCAACTGGATGAACTGACAAAAAAGAAAAAGACTCTAGCACCGGTGACCACCGTGACAGGTACCGAGGAAAGCACCATGGCGCCCGTCCTCCAGGGAGGTCAACAACCACCGCAACAGCCACAGGCACCACGGTCACCCACCACACCAGTAGTGAATGTGTTTACCCAGCCCCCAGGGCAGGGTAGGGGACGAGGAAATGGGCCAAGAAATCAGTATAGAGGGCCTAGGGGCCCAATAGGTGTGTGCTGGGGAAGTAACCAGACAGGGCACACCAGAGGCAACTGTCCCACAAACCCATGGCCTGATAGGACTAGGCCAAACCAAGGTCCTAATAATTGGTACAGAGCATGGCAGCAGCCACAGTCTCAGCCCCCTCAGGGTCTTGTGAACCCTTGGGGAGGACCAAATCAGGGATATTGAGGGTGCCCAGAGAATCCTGAAGGGGAGGGTCAGTTTCCAGCAATAACAGTGCAAGCTGATAAAGAACCAATGCTGCAGGTTCAAGTGAATACTAGAGGCACACCAGTGATGGTAGATACTGGAGCCACTTACTCTTGTGTAAGTCCAAATTATGCCTCACACCTCTCTATGTCAGGAAAATATGCTAAGACAGTAGGATTCTCGGGACAAACGCAGCTGATACCCATGACTGCTCCAGTACACCTAACCACGAGCGGACACTCAGCTAAACTTCCTATATTAGTTTCAGCACATAGCCCAATGAACTTATTGGGAAGAGATGCATTGTGACAATTGGGACTACAGATTCAATGCACACCAGATGGGATAATAAGATAATAAGAGGAAAATAATGGGATAATAAGAGGAAACTGGGATTGAAAGGCAGATGATGATGCAACAGACATCTTTGGCAAATGTCTACTGGATAGGAGACATAGAGGAAAGAGTCAGAAAAGTTACCTTCAAATGGGGGAAATATATTGAAGCACAAATGCCGGAAGCTAGAAGGCCCTCGATGGACTACCATTGTACATTAAGATATGACCCATATCAAGATATATTTCTGGAACAGTTGCGGTTGATAAATGTAAATGGGAAACCGGCTCCCATTACGACACAATATTTGGTGATAAGGGAACAAGGGGCAGCGATGGAAGTATGTGACACACAGGGATCAGAATTGATAGCCAAGTGGTTTGATGTGCCTGGGTCAGACCCACATGTCACTCTATTGGTAAATAAGGATTATAAAGCTAAGGATTTGGGTCCAATGATGAGACGAGCAAAGCAGGGACAGTGGGAAAAAACAGAACCCTCTCATCCTTTGCTCTCCTGAGAAAGATTTAATCAAGGTTCTCTGTTTTGCAGAAATGATTGGAGAACCACAGGAAGTGGAGATCACTACAGGCCAGCAAGTACAAATAGGGGAAGCTATTAATAAACAAGAGATGTTAAGGAAAGAAATGGAACAGGTAATTCCAGAGCAGGTATGGTCACAACATGACACAGATGTTGGACTGGTTAAATCAGCAAACCCAGTATATATTCGGGT
>JACXGI010008012.1:0-34761 GCA_016801175.1 Esox masquinongy
TTGGACAGATGAAACTAAGATCAACCTGAACCAGGATGATGGGAAGAAAAAAGTATGGAGAAGGCTTGGAACGGCTCATGATCCAAAGCATACCACATCATCTGTAAAACAACGGTGGAGACAGTGTGATGGTATGGGCATGCATGGCTTCCAATGGCACTGGGTCACTAGTGTTTATAGATGATGTGACAGAAGTCAGAAGCAGCCAGGTGAATTCTGAAGTGTATAGGGATATTTTGTCTGCTCAGATTCAGCCAAATTCAGCAAAGTTGATTGGACGGCGCTTCACTTTATAGATGGACAATGACCCAAAACATACTGCAAAAGCAACCCAGGAGATTTTTAAAGCAAAGAAGTGGAATATTCTGCAATGGCCAAGTCAATCACCTGATCTCAACCTGATCGAGCATGCATTTCACCTGCTGAAGCCAAAACCTAAGGCAGAAAGACCCACGAACAAACAACAACTGAAGACAGCTGCAGTAAAGGCCTGGCAAAGCATCACAAAGGAGGAAACCCAATGTTTGATGATGTCCATGCCTTCCAGACTTCAAGCAGTCATTGCCTGCAAAGGATTCTCGACAAAGTATTAAAAATGAACATTTTATTTATGATTGTGTTAATTTGTCCAATTACATTTGAGCCCCTGAAATAAGGGTATTGTGTATGAAAATGGTTGCAATTTCTAAACATTTCATACAATATTTTTGTTCAATCCCTTGAATTAAAGCTGAAAGTCTGCACTTCAATTGCATCTCGGTTGTTTCATTTCAAATCCATTGTGGTGGTGTACAGAGCCAAGAATATGAAAATTGTGTCAGTGTTCAAATATTTCCGGACCTAACTGTAACTCCTTCATATAGTATGACTGGACATAAACATGATTCATCAGATACTGTGACACATAAACAGAGACATTAAAACATGCAGCCAGTCTTTCTCTTTGTATCTCTCTGTCTTTCTGTCTCTCTGTCTATCTCTATCTCTCTGTCTCTGCTACACTGTACATCTCTTTTGTGTATGTGTAGGTCCAGGTATATATAGAAGTATATGCTTAGTGTGTGTGTATTTGTCGGAGTGAGAGAATTAAATAGTGTATGTTTAATACCGGGAGTAAGGCAGTGTGTTCTTTAGGGTATGTTTCATACTGGAAGTATGGCAGTGTATGTGTTTGCATGTGTGTGGGTGTGTGAATATGGATAAGCAAGAGTATGTACAGTGTATGAGTGTGAGACAGTATGTGTTTGCACAGTGAAGGTAGGGTTGTTTATGTGGTACTAGAGGGTCAAGCTGTTTTACAAACTGTTGGACAGCATCTCTACTCTAAACAATACATAAGTGGGAGTAACTGCTGAAGATTACACATCTTTCTCCTTCCTTGCTTTCTCTCAATCACAATCATGTACATCAGCTCTTACCTGGAATTTGACTTGATACCAACAGAATACACGTCTACAGGATAAACACAAATCATCTATGATTTTGGAACAGGAAACCTAAACCATTCAGTTGAAGTGTATATAGATTTTAGGCATATTTCAGTGGGAATATAACATTTATGGATGCAATATATTTATCTGCAGAGGGAGGGGGTGTGTTGCACAGACTAACTGTTTATTCAGTGCAATTACAGTGTTGTACAGAGGTAGAGCTAAGAGATGCAGTGCAAATGCAGTGTAGAGCGGTTGGTGCCAGAGGTCAATAATCACACGGTGCAACGATCAGTTAAGTATTCACTCTCCTTTGTCCACACATTTATCATCTCTCTCTTTTTCTCCCACTTCACCCCCCCCCTTTTTCTCCCACTTCATCCTTCCCAATTACTCTTTTTATGGTTCTTTGTTAAAACATAATAGGTTTAGGACGGGGGAATTGAGCTGAAGTTTCTAGGTCGTTTTTGAGAGAGTATTATCTAATCAGCAGAGTATAAAAAGAACAAAGATCTGACTTCAGATGATCTATGTTTTATCAGCAGACAGTACTCGCAAAAAAATTAAAAAAAGGACAATTAAAGGTCAATCATGTTTAAATAACTATTTTAAATTAATTATACTCCGATTTACTGTACATTAAAGCTGTCTTTACACAAAGCCATCGTAAAATGTATTTCATTTAAAATCTTTATGAAAGCTTTAATTATAAATGACATCACTTGGTGGTGAGCTGAAATGCTGAAGAAGTGGAAAAGGAAAGTAATATAGTGCAATTTCAGCAGTAAATCCTTTTACCATATTTGTGCGGGTGGAGCGGGGAACGAGGGGGGGATTATCAGAACCAAGACGTGTGATAGAACCCTCAGGCTCCTTGGTTGCTTCTATAGCGACAGAGTTAAATCCTAATCCCTATCTCTTTGATTAAAAGAAATCAGTCAGGCTTGGTGGAACAAATTCACATGTTAAAACATAAGAGGAGAAGGGACCAGAGCACTCACATGATCAAACCAAGTGGTCAAGCATTTTTACAAAAGAAATACAGGATAGGAGCTACTTGCCTCTTTTGCGGCCATCTATTACTTCAATACTGTATCAGGATTGAACAATCTATACACATCTATTATCTCTATACTGTATCCAGACTAAACAAGCTACACACATCTATTTCTATACTGTATCTAGACTAAACAATCTATACACATCTATTACCTCTATACTGTATCCAGACTAAACAAGCTACACACATCTATTTCTATACTGTATCTAGACTAAACAATCTATACACATCTATTATCTCTATACTGTGTCCAGACTAAACAAGCTACACACATCTATTTCTATACTGTATCTAGACTAAACAATCTATACACATCTATTACCTCTATACTGTGTCCAGACTAAACAAGCTACACACATCTATTTCTATACTGTATCTAGACTACACAATCTATACACATCTATTACCTCTATACTGTGTCCAGACTAAACAAGCTACACACATCTATTTCTATACTGTATCTAGACTAAACAATCTATACACATCTATTACCTCTATACTGTGTCCAGACTAAACAAGCTACACACATCTATTTCTATACTGTATCTAGACTACACAATCTATACACATCTATTATCTCTATACTGTGTCCAGACTAAACAAGATACACACATGTATTTCTATACTGTATCTAGACTAAACAGTCTATACACATCTATTACCTCTATACTGTGTCCAGACTAAACAAGCTACACACATCTATTTCTATACTGTAACCAAACTAAACAATCTATGCACTATTATTACTTGTCATTTTCTCACTCGCTGTTTGTTTTGTTTTGTTGTTGAGTCTGTCTTACTGTCTGTCTTCAACCAGCTGTTTCACCTCACTATATTATCCAAGGTAGTGGGGACACAGTCAGAGACACTGGGTGTTTATAGGGTGTTGATAGCCTCCGTCTGCCATTGAGACAGATTCACAGAGGAGGACAGCTGCCGGGCAGGCTTGGCCTCATAGTAAGACCCATCTGAAACACTGCAGAACTCTGTGGGGCTATACTGAACACTAAGGAACATTATGGAACCCTTTGTAGAGCTGTGGAATCTGGCTGTACTGTGGGTCAGGTTACTGCTCTGTCAGGTAGAAAGGAATTCAAAACTGCAAAAAATAGCTTATTGAGAAAGATGAGTGATCCCAAGCAGTGTCTGACAGCATGTCCTCTCCCTCCGCTAAGTAGGTGTCAGTGTGGGGGCTTCATCACTCCTTCACTAACAGAAAGACAAAGTAGAATAGGAAGAGTCAGTCAGAACCAGGCCTGACTGGACTGTCGCTCATAAACACCCCAAGAATCTCTGCACCTCTGGCAGGTGTCCATGCTAACCACAGCATTCCGGCCCACCAGTGAATGTGGGAAAGAACAGAAAAGAGAAAAGAACTGGGGTTACTACAGCGCTGATAGAACTCTGCTGGACTATCTTTTGTATCTCCATCCTTTAAGTAACTGAATACTGAGAGGAAATGATACAATATGTGAACCATTTAAGACATGCTTCCTTGAGTTCAGCTTTGACCAATGGATAGAGGGCCATTGTCCTCAGAGGTCTACAGGCTTGAAGGGTTTCAGTATGTTTGACTGAACATTGTCCTCAGAGTTATACAGGCTTAAAGGGTTTCAGTATATGTTTGACTGAACACAAGTATGTGTGTTGAGACGATTCCAGGGATAGTGTGGATACAACCATTAGGAAACAATGCATTGTATTGTTCTATAGTTCTGACTGGCCCTACCATTGTTGCCCCCGAAGCCCCCCCCCACCCCTGCAGTCAGCCATGTGTAGAGAAGAGAAGACGCTGGAATGTGTTATACACCTTAACCCTCTAATCCAATAATTCAACTTCTCCACTGAATCACTGTCAACATCACCTTCATCCTCAGCGTCCGTTAGGGTCAGAAGATCAGCCAATTCCTCTCTGGTTATGGCCCTACACCAACCTTCAACTCATCTCTCACAGGCAGTATAACTGTCCCCTTTCTCCTCTTCTCTTTATTACAATGACCTTCCTTCCTTTAAGCTGCCATCCAAACCTTCTGCCATCACTGCCAAGAACAGGGGTAACAATGAAAAGGGGAGGAGAGACATGCCTTTCTCATTACTTTCTCTGCTCTCTACCTGGCAGCATTCAGAGAAACGTGTCCCTTTGGAGCATTGCCACCATTTCATGTGTTCGGACGCTCTTGTCTTTCACTGCTGTAAAAAGATAACCCATGACAGGGGAGCAAGGGAGGGAGCCACAGAGGACAGAGGGAAGGAATCATCTAAATATTGTCAACACTCTCGGCTCAGTAACACATCGGCAACCAAGCTGTTCACAGCTGGTTAACACAGCCATAGTGGAAGTTTGCACAAAAAACAATTAGCTGGGAATAATGTCTCAAATAGGTCGTAAATAGGATGTAAAGACTGATATGACTCCCAGGTAGGACCATATTCTTTGAGGAGACTGAGGAGTCAGAACCAGCGTATTATTTCATCAAAACTCAGCGTTTGTCTTTTAGCTGAGGTATCTTTCTCAGACAGCATGCTGGCCCTGTTAGAGGTTATTTGCCTGATCTTTCCAGTGTTTCCCAGACCCAGACAGTGCAGTTGCTGTCAGGTGAACCCTTCAGACAGACAACATGGAGGTGATCCAACAGAAACAACACAGCCATGATGACATCACCCAGCCAGTAATGAAGAATGACCCTTCTCCTGTCTCTTCTCCTGCCTCTTCTCCTGTTGTGATTGGAGGCCCTATTTGTATCTCACCATGTAGCACTTAGGGCTACTTCACATTACGCTACATTTTCTGAGACATTTCGAAGAAGACTCGAGGCTAGATTATTTTGTGGTGTAAACGTAAAGATATCGATAGCTCGATATTTGAGGTAGCGTTAATCGCATTTTCAATTGAGCTCTCCCGGAGTTTTGTAAGTTTGAAGACAATTGTAACGTAAATGTATCATGTTTCTGTGCGATGCGCACTCATACCACTTGATTTTTCAGAGATCTACAGCCACAATCCTGCATTGTATGTCTTGAACGTGCTGGTGTTAATTCAAATATTATGGAAATTACTATGCAAACGAACATTTCCAATAGTTCAATTAATTGTCCTGTCTGGATGCTTGGATTCAGCCCTTATCTGTGGATTGTTGGTCATAAACCACAAACCCCGGAGAAGCCTCGTTGCTATTTACTTATCAAAGTATTTACAGCAGTAGAAATACTTGTCTTATATGTTGTAAACACTTACATATCCTAGAGCTTCACCTAATCACCATTAAGGGTTTGAATATAACTGTGTGTATCTGCAAGCCAATGTCATCTCAGAAGGCCAGCATTACGTGTGTGTTGCCAGACCCTGGCTGTGAGCCCAGTGTGAAGACCATAAACACCTGAGGAGGTAGGAACACATAGCTCTCTGATCAGCCTGTCTGTTTCTAACCAGAGAAGGGAGTCTCTGCTTGGCCGTGGCGGGTAGCCTGGGGTCCAACCAGAACACTGGGGCCATTAACCCCTTCTGGAAGAGTCCCAGAGGGCATGTGGATGGAACGAAGGCCTGGGTTCAGGAGAGTGTCCTGTTGTTAATGATGCCAACCCACAGGGCCTTTGGCGCACTGCCTTAATACAGTCACAGCATCCTTCAGCCCTGAACACTGCCCTAACACAGTCACAGCATCCTTCAGCCCTGAACACTGCCCTAACACAGTCACAGCATCCTTCAGCCCTGAACACTGCCCTAACACAGTCACAGCATCCTTCAGCCCTGAACACTGCCCTAACACAGTCACAGCATCCTTCAGCCCTGAACACTGCCTTAACACAGTCACAGCATCCTTCAGCCCTGAACACTGCCCAAACACAGTCACAGCATCCTTCAGCCCTGAACACTGCCATAACACAGTCACAGCATCCTTCAGGTTGGTTCAGCAAAAGTCTATGCCCCTGTAGTCTGCGAAAGGAGTGCAGCTAGAAGCCTGTGTGTGTCAGAGTGAGTGATGGCTGTATGATGCAGTCCCAAGGTCTCTGAGGCATGACAGTGAAAGAGTCAGGTCAGAGGAGGAGATATGACCTCTTCTAAATGATGCATGTCAGACATGCTCTGTTAGTGCTGGCTAAACAGCCCACTGCAATGCTCCCCATGTGTTTGGGGTGTGTATCGATGCTGTATACACTCACACACACTCTCTAAGTGCCAGATTAAATGTCAGCTACAGGGCTGTGATGAAGAGGACTGTCATTATATGACATATGGCACAATTCAGACACACACACGGGGTTTTCTCATGGGTCTTATCAGAGTCTCTGATCTTCACACTTTCTGTATTTCCTCCACACCCTACTGTAAATGAAAAGTCATTGCCAGACTTTTATTTGGCCTACTACATCAGACATCTGATCTTCAGAGACTGTCCTACACCTTCCATTGTTCTCTGTCCAGGCCTATGAGGTGATGTCATTTTCCTCAGTCAAGGCAATTGGTTCCACAGAACCTATAGAGATGCCTTGTCCTCTGTGGTCTCTCGTTGCTGCTCACCATGCCAGGTATCTCTCATTAGTCTTTAGTTCGTTCATCCAAAACCCTTCTTCTCCAGCCCCTTCACAGCCCAGAAATAATCACTACCATCACCAGAACCTGTCTCCTTCTGACTCAGCACCGCGTGAGCAGGACAGACCAGGGAGAGAGGTGTGGCCGCTGGGCCGGGCTCTCTGGCATCTAACAGTTGCAGGTTTGAAAGGCTCAGTTTTAGAGGAAGAGCAAGAAGAAGGACTTTGAAAGGTCCTTGAAATAAGGAGTTACAACAAGATCTCATCGCCACCCATCCGTCCACCCCAGTCCAAAGCTTTGTTGTGGCTGTCTGTCTGTGGGTTGGGCTTGAGATGTGTGGTGGGGAGGAGTGGCTGGGTTAGACTCCCCAGTCCCTACCCACTAAAGCCAAAACACATTGGGTCCTTCTTATGTGGTGCAATATGTTTAGCAGCTCTTGTAAAGATGTAGAATGTGCAACCAGATAATTAAGACATATGGGAGTACACACTAACAGATACTGCAAACAGTATAACAAGTTCACAAAAACATAGCAACTCACAGTATTGTTTCCATGCTGGTTTCATAATTCCATTTAGATTAATATCTACAGCTGCCCAGGGCTTTAATGAAATACTAGAGACAGTGAAAACTGCGGGAAAATTTGCAGTGTGTAGAATTGAGAAGCAGCCAGGACTGACACACTGCACAAAGACTGAGAAGCAGACCAAAAGAGAGGAGAAGACAGGAGGGAGGGCAGCTCCATTGGGATCCAGCACCAGGCCAGGTGAACTCATCAGAGCTGTGAAGTACATTATCACAATCACCCTGAGACAACGCTGCCATTGTTTGATGGTTGAGGGACCGTCACTCGTTTAACACTGATATTTGTGAGATGGTCACTGGTTTAACATTGATGTTTAAGAGATGGTAACTGGTTAACGCTGATGGTTGAGGGATGGTAACTGGTTAACACTGATGGTTGAGGGATGGTAACTGGTTAACACTGATGGTTGAGGGATGGTAACTGGTTAACGCTGATGGTTGAGGGATGGTAACTGGTTAACGCTGATGGTTGAGGGATGGTAACTGGTTAACGCTGATGGTTGAGGGATGGTAACTGGTTAACACTGATGGTTGAGGGATGGTAACTGGTTAACGCTGATGGTTGAGGGATGTTAACTGGTTAACACTGATGGTTGAGGGACAGCAGACAGGCCTAGCAGATGTGATGACATTCCCCTGAATGTAAAGCCTGATGAGGGCTGCAGCAACACACCATGGCTGACCTCGCACCCCAGCAGCTAATCCTGAGAACGGAGGGTAACACAGGGAGATGAGAGCTGAGGTCAGTAGCAGTGCTGACCCAAAACTAGAAGAATAGGATGGTTCTCTTTGTTTCACAACAGCAATTGGCCTTCCTTTTCCTTTCACTCACATCCGCTCTCATTCTGCCCGTTCCCATTGACAGTCCTTCGAACATTAGCAGGGTTCAGAGCAGCAGAGGGCCAGAAGGATCATGGGTTTCTCACACAGCACACAGGTCCTTTTCAAAGGCAGCATGAGAGGAAATGCCTTTGATTTTTTTGGATAAGATGGCTGTCATTGGGCAGAACTGTTTATGCCTGTGTTTGTGTGTGCATGCGTGTGGTAGACAGGCATCCATGAGCCTCCCTGTTTTCATCCCGTAACCTTCCCCTTAGGAAGAAGTGCATTCGTTAATAATACACTTTTCCCAAAGGACTCAAAAGTGGGGCCAGGGAAACCATGAATAAACGGACCAGCACACAGCTCAGGGAATCTCAGCCCTGATCTGAGCTGTGGCAATAGTTGGCTTCCTTTAGAAAACATGCTTCAAAACAGTCTAAAACGACACTTTACCATTTCCGTCTAAACAAACGAAAACACACAAATCAACAGAAGAGCACACGAGAGAGGCAGATAAAGGCAGTAAAAAAGTTTCCTTTCCCATGCTTGGTTTGGTTAACTAATAGCTGGTCATACTAATAAATTGACTGGTGACACATGAGAATGAATGGATGTTGTGACTATTCCCCTCTGAGTAGAGAACAGAGTGGCCTCTCCTCCCATCAACTCCCCACGCCTCCCTTCAGCTCCCCTCGCCTCCCCTTAGCTCCCCTCGCCTCCCCTCAGCTCCCCTCGCCTTCAGCTGCTTCCAATTTGTGCTCTGCACGTGTGCTGCTGTCACTCAGTATTTACACACCCATGAATCTCAGCAGCACAGGCCCGTCTGCATACTGCTAGGGGTAGACAAATATGGATGTTTAGGATGCCTTTTTTTGTGTATGAAACATAGGAGAGAGACAGAGGGCAAGAAGAAGGGAAAGTAAAGATGGGGAGACAGGTAGAGAGAGACTGAAAGAGACAGAAACACAGGGCAGATAGGCAGACTGGAGATAAAAAGAGGAAGCAGAAAGACAGGGAGAGAAAGACAGTTTCCAGTCAGATCAGGTAAATAGAGCTGTTTGTTTCCAGAGCTGCATTCATAACCAGACAAACAGATGCAGACAAACAGCTCAGACACCAAGCTCTCCTCAACGTTCCCTCACTCTCGCCTGCTCCTTCTCATGTTAATCGTTTCCTTGACTGATGTGAAGTAAATGGATTTGGCCGTATTACTCTGAGTTTTTATTCACAAAGTACATTCAATTTCCAGGAGAGCTCCCCTGTCCTATATTTCATGAGTCTCCTTCTGGTTCTGGCCTTAAACAGAGACAGGAAATGTGCAGAGTCATGATCATTCTGATAGAGAGAGAGCTGCTAAACAAGGTTCTGGACAAAATCTGTTTGTCTTCAAAAATGTGCTGATATAATACAGCGGGTGTGGTGACCCAAGCAGAACTGTAGTGTCATCCTTTAACTCGCTCATAGGGAGTATCCACAAGAAACACTGAAGGCAGTTGGCACAAGCAAAATACCAACACACACACACACAAACACACAAAAACACACTGTTCAAAGGAAAATGATTTGGCATGAGGTTTTCCAGCCTGTTAATACAGCCAAGGGGAATGTGGGTCCTAGGCAGAGGAGTGTGGTTGAGAGGAGGGAGTGGGGCCACTTCAGGTACAGCCCTGGAAAATAGGGGCTTTTTGTTGGGTCAGCATATTTCGTTTTTGACATTGGTCTTAGGGAACGGAGGTACTCAGAGAGTGGAGCGGGTCTCTGCAGCCTACACCTGTGACAGCACACAGAGGTCTTTCTACTTACAGCGCCAAAACGACCGCCATTACGACGGCTAATCACACTCTACCGCTGCATCCATAACTATACAAATCCTTAACACCTCGCTCTCCCACCCACACACACACATTCATATACGCACACACTCTCCCCTTGTTAATGGCAATCTGCAGCCCAGCCGTGTTTAAAGCAAAGGGCTTAGAGTGTAGGCCTCTGATAAGCCGCGCTGAGCTGTGAAAACACAGATTACATTTTTGAGGCTTATTGCAGACACCATGCCTTTGCCTCCCGGCCACATCAGAATTGCGGCCCAGAAGCCGCAGCCTCCGCTTGGCTGTAAGACACTTCTTGATAGTGACCCCTCCCCCATGCAGAGCTCTGACAGCCGCACTAATTCAGCGAAACATCCCTTCCAGTGTCCAAAAGTGCTGCCTGTATATCTGCCTGCCTGCAGGGCGGCCCCATCCAGAAGATAAGCTGGTGTGGTGATGTTTTCCAGGGCCTGTCTCTACTGTATCCACCGTCCTCTATCAAATGGTATCGTCACATACGGCAGGCCAACTGAAGCCCCTGCTGTGAGGAAGACAGGAGGACAAACACAGGTTGTATGTCTGACAGGCGAATTTACATTTGAAACGTCCTTTGATACTGCAGGAGACACTCTAATGTAATTGACTGCTAGTGTTGATAACCTAGATTTTATGGAACACACTAGACATTATGTTGTAATGAATTGATCTAAATGAGGCATCATTTTGATATAATTATTTGATGTAGTGTAACTTGGGATATCCCCACTGAAAACAGGAGTGTTGTTACTTGGAAGGGTGAAAGGATCTAGACATTCATCACATCCGTGTTTTCTGGCAGCCTATGAAAGTGCCTCCATCTGCAAATACTTATTATTTTCAAGCTTAATCAGAGATAAAGCCCATTGTGTTCCTAGTCCAGCGGTAAGAGAATATCTCTCCAACCTCATAGAAAACAATTAAGACCTAGTAATTACACCATGGGTCTGGAAGTTGAGCCAAGACTTGTGAGGCAAAGAAGGCAAGGCAAAGAATAAGAACAAAATATGAACTGTAGGCGTAACGGCAATAGTGAAGTTCCATAGAAAAGTCATGTGTTTCTTTGAAGTCTGACAGCAGTTCATGTTGTGTCAATCCTCGACTGAAAGCAGGCATGGGAGTTGCAGGGAGGATAAGAGAGTACACACATCCATTGGGACAGCACTCATTGAAAACAACACTCAATACTGAGATGTAATACTACAGACAGTATTGTCACAACTCTGCCATCACTGAGTTTCACCTTTACTCTGCCCCCTCCCAGTCAGAGTCCCAGTCCTCTCTGTCAGGCTGTCTCTCGTGCTGACAGTGTTTCAGACCAGCCATGGTGGAAACGTCAGTCACAGTAGTGGTACAGTACAGTCAAAAGAGGAGGTAGAGATAAAGGTAGAGATAGAGGTATTGGGTAGAGATAGAGGTAGAGTTAGAGACAGTGGCTGTCTCTCGTGCTGACAGTGCTTCAGACCAGCCATGGTGAAAAAGTCAGTCACAGTAGTGGTACAGTAGAGACAGAGATATTGGGTAGAGGTAGAGATAGAGTTAAAGGTAGTAGGTAGACATAGAGATAGAGGTGGAGTTAGAGGTAGTAGGTAGACATAGAGATAGAGGTGGAGTTAGAGGTAGTAGGTAGACATAGAGATAGAGGTAGAGTTAGAGGTAGTAGGTAGACATAGAGATAGAGGTGGAGATAGAGGTAGTAGGTAGACAGAGATAGAGGTGAAGATAGTGGGTAAAAGTAGACGACAGGATGACAAGGCTGCTCATAACAAGGGTGTACTTGGAAGAGTCCTATCTCATAATGAGGCTGTACTCGGGGGAGTCCTATCTCATAATGAGGCTGAACTCGGGGGAGTCCTATCTCATAATGAGGCTGAACTCGGGGGAGTCCTATCTCATAATGAGGCTGTACTCTGGGGAGTCCTATCTCATAAGTCTGTACTCGGGCCGGTGAGGAAGACACCAGTCCCCTGTGAACATTTTGACTTTTTACGATTAAGACATTTGACAGAAGCTTTTATCCAGCGTGACTAACAGGAGCATTTAGGTTTAAGTACCTTGCTTAAGGGCACAACAAAGTATTTACCTTGTCAGCTAAGAGATTAGAAACAGCATCCTCTGTTTATTGACTCTCTTCACCCCTAGAGTGACTGCCCCTTATGAGAAGTCAACATTTTACCACATCAAAGGGTTTATTGTAATCTATGTCACAAAGCTCAGTGATTTATGGTTCCACCCAGAACAGCCCTGGGTCCCAGGACAAACGCTCCACCCTGTACCCCAGACGAGGCCAGCCCCGAAGGAAATCATTAGGCTCTGTCCTGTTTGGGAAAGAAGGCTGGGAAGAAGTGTGTGTGGGTGTGTGGAGCTACTGAAGTTTAAATGACGATAACAGTGGGTTAGCATGGCACTTAATGGGCATGACAACATTTGCAGCTGGACCATAAAACACAGACAAAAGACACGCTAATGCTAGTCGAGTGTGTTTTGTTATGATGCAGGTTAGTGGGGTGACCCAATTGTTCAGTTTATTCATACGACGTCTATTAGAGGAGCAGAACTCCAAAATGGGTAACTGGCAACACAGGATAACATACAAAACATAAAGAAAATGTGCTGAAAGAACGGAGGAATTGAACAATGACTAAGAAACTACACTCAAGAGCTTGAGAAAAGTGAGAAACGGTAACTTGGAGACAACAAAAAAGGGGTAAGAAAAAAAGAGAGAAAGTAGAAGAGCAATATTAAATCAGAGAATGTGAGTGAGTATGCTTTGGAGAGAGGGAGGAAGTGAAGGGAGAGCCAAAACTGTCCGGGCAGCAGTCTGGTCGTTACGCTTTCTCCCACCACGTTCATGGCTGAGGGGCTGGCTCCCACTCACAACCCAGTCAGAACCTGGCTCCAGGACCTCACGTCACATAAACAGGTCCTACTACCTCAAAGCCCAGTCAGAACCATGATCCAGAACCTCACATCATATACACAGGACACACTACCTCTAAACCCAGTCAGAACCAAGCTCCGGAACCTCATATCAACCACACAGGTCCTACTATCTCACAGCCCAGTCAGAACCAGGGCTCCAGGACCTAAGGTTTTAATCACCTCAGATCCTGGGGTCTCTTTCTCTCCTCCCCAAAACCTCACGTCCTCTATGTTCTGTTCTCATCTGTTTTCAGTTTGGAGCCAGTCAAGCAAAGGAGCAGAGGAAGTGACAAAAGAGAGAGAAGAGAGAGCAGAGAGAGAGATAGACAAGATAGAGCAGAGAGAGATAGACAAGAGAGAGCAGAGAGAAGAGAGAAGACACTTGAAGAGAGAAGTATTCAGTTGGAGAGGATCTGATAACTGTCCGTAAGATGGTGACCTCTGCAGCCCTCCTACCTTCTTCACAGGCCGTGCCACTGTAGCCTGGACAACACCTCCACTCCAGAGAGGTGATGGTGCGATACACAACTTTATAAGATGGTCGCACAACTGTCCGATAGCTGAAAAAACAAAGAGGTCAGGGTCATCAACAGTGTACGGTGGAACCAGCTCCTCTGATACTGTGGTTCATTTGTTACAGCATGAGGCGCGTTCAGGGACGTTTGTCATGGTGTTTAACAAGGTTTGCACAGTGTGTTCCGTGAGGTTTGACATGGTGTGTTTAGTGAGGTTTGACATGGTGTGTTCTGTGAGGTTTGACATGGTGTGTTTAGTGAGTTTGGACATGGTGTGTTTAGTGAGGTTGGACATGGTGTGTTTAATGAGGTTTGACATGGTGTGTTTAGTTAGGTTTGACATGTTGTGTTTAGTGAGGTTTGACATGGTGTGTTCTGTGAGGTTTGACATGGTGTGTTTACTGAGTTTGGACATGGTGTGTTTACTGAGTTTGGACATGGTGTGTTTAGTTAGGTTTGACATGGTGTGTTTAGTGAGGTTTGACCTGGTGTGTTCTGTGAGGTTTGACATGGTGTGTTTACTGAGTTTGGACATGGTGTGTTTAGTGAGGTTGGACATGGTGTTCTGTGAGGTTTGACATGGTGTGTTTACTGAGGTTGGACATGTTGTGTTTAGTGAGGTTTGACATGGTGTGTTTAGTGAGGTTGGACATGGTGGGTTTTGTGAGGTTGGACATGGTGTGTTCCGTGAGGTTTGACATGTTGTGTTTGATGAGGTTTGACATGGTGTGTTTTGTGAGGTTGGACATCTGGTTTTGTGTTAGACATCCCAGACTCACCTGCCCCCGGTGCAACCCTGTGGCCAGCGACATGTCTGGTAGACACGCTGCAGGCTGGTCCCATTCTGAACCTGGCACGTCACAGTCTTACTTACTGTATGGGGACACCAGTTTCTGAGAGAGAGGGGATGGAGAGAGAGAAAGAGGGGGAATGGAGAGAGAAAGGAAAAGAGAAAAGGAGGGAAACAGGGGAGGGGGAGAGAGAGAAAGAGAGGGAGGGAGAATGAGGAAGGATGAGCGGAGATAGTGAGTGAGTGACAAAGGGAGAGAGGGACAGAGAGACACAGAGAAAGGTTTAGAATGCACAGTCAACAAAAATTAAGAGAAAAGAAACGTACGTCTTGTTTTAGTTTTCCTCAACATGTTCTACAAAATATACAGTTGTGCTCAAAAGTTTGCATACCCTTGGAGAATTGGTAATATATGTACCATTTGTAAAGAAAACATGAGTGAGCAGGCAAAACACGTCTTTTATTCCTTACGGGATTCACATTCAACTGTAGGTCATAACAGAAAGGCACAATCATAAAACAAAACATGGCAATAAAGAAAAAAATGACCCCTGTTCAAAAGTCTGCATACCCTTAGTTCTTAATACTGTGTATTGCCCCCTTCAGCATCAATGACAGCATGCAGTCTTTTGTAATAGTTGTCTATCAGGCCCCGAATTCTTGCAGGTGGTATAGCTGCCCATTCGTCTTGGCAAAATGCCTCCAAGTCATGCAAAGTCTTTGGTCATCTTGCATGTACCGTACGTTTGAGATCTCCCCAGAGTGGCTCGATGATATTAAGGTCAGGAGACTGTGATGAACCTTCACCCTTTTCTGCTGTAACCACTGGAGGGTCAACTTGGCCTTGTGCTTAGGGTCATTGTCATGCTGGAAAGTCTAAGAGTGTCCCATGCGCAGATTTCATGCAGAAGAATGCAAATTGTCAGCCAGTATTTTCTGATAACATGCTGCATTCATCTTGCCATCAATTTTCACAAGATTCCCTGTGACTTTAGAGCTCACACACCCCCAAAACATCACTGAGCCAACACCATGCTTCACAGTGGGGATGGTATTCAGTTCACTATAGGCCTTGTTGACACCTCTCTAAACATAGTGCTTATGGTTGTGACCATAAAGCTCTATTTTGGTCTTGTCACTCCAAATTACAGTGTGCCAGAAGCTGTGAGGCGTGTCAAGGTGTTGTTGGGTATATTGTAACCGGGCTATTTTGTGGCAATGGTGCAGTAAAGGCTTCTTTCTGGCAACTCGACCACGCAGCTAATTTTTGTTCAAGTATCGTTGTATTGTGCTCCTTGAAACAACCCCACTGTCTTTTTCCAGAGCAGCCTGTATTTCTCCTGTGGTTACCTTTAGGTTTTTCTTTGTATCCCGAACAATTCTTCTGGTAGTTTTGGCTGAAATCTTTCTTGGTCTACCTGACTTTGGCTTGGTATCAAGAGATCCCTGAATTTTCCACTTCTTAATAAGTGATTGAACAGTACTGACTAGCATTTGCAAGGCTTTGGATATCTTTTTATAACCTTTTCCATCTCTAAAAGTTCCATTACCTTGTTACACAGGTCTTTTGACAGTTCTTTTCTGCTCCACATGGCTCAGTATCTAGCCTGCTCAGTGCATCCATGTGAGAGCTAACAAACTTATTGACTATGTATACACACTGATTGTAATTTAAAAAGCCACAGGTGTGGGAAATTCACCTTTAATTGCCATTTTCACCTGTGTGTGTTGCCTTGTGTGTCTGTAACAAGGTCAAACATTCAAGGGTATGTAAACTTTTGATCAGGGCCATTTGGGTGATTTCTGTTATCATTATGATTTAAAAAGGAGCCAAACAACTATGTGATAATAAATGGTTTCATATGATCACTATCCTTAAATAAAAGACAGGTTTTTTTTGCACGATCAGTCATATTTTCAAAATCAATGGCAATATTTCACAATTTCTGCCAGGGTATACAAACTTATGAGCAAAACTGTAATCCATAGCTGGTCATATCATAATCTGATTACCAAACACAACACACAATAACTTACTCTCAGACACGCACACACAGAAATTACAGGGAAATTAGCCATGCGATTGCCAGGCCGTGGGTTTTGATTCTTTCCTCTCCTCTCCCCTCCACTTTCTTTTCATAGTCCTTTATAGTGTTTACATTGCGTTTTCAATCAGCCGTGAGACATGCAGGAGTGCATTGTAAGCTATGTTTACACTACAGTCTTTCCCCTATCAACATATCCCCTGGCGTCACTCCTAGAGTCACTGAGGTTGAACACAGGGGGAGGAGGTGAGGGAGGGTCCCACATAGAGATTAGAGTGAGTTTTCAAACACGGGCTAATAGTAGGTCATAGGTCCAGTTACTTCCCAAACGGACTCCTTTCATAAGACGTTATTAGGACCTGTTTAGCACAGCTGGAGAGGCTGGGAGCGGGATGACCTGCCTGGAACAGCTTACGCATAGGGCACAGGTCAACATCAGATACCAAAGCCTTCATTAGGGAGAATGTCTTTAGGAAGTTAGACACCAAAGCTTTACGTTTACTTAATTTTTCTATGTAGTCTGTCTAGGCTCTGTTCAGTTCCTCTCACTAATGCAGCTTTTGAGACCTATTTTGGGCAGTTTGCAGTCACACACTTCTGGCTGACAGTGATAGACTCTTGTTTCTTGCACATCTACATGTCAAACCCTATAAAAACAGACACGAGACAGAGACAAATAATTCCTGGAGTTGAAAGGGAGACCAGACCATCATCCCTCACCTCCAACAGCTCAGAACGTCTCAAAGAGGTAGCCACTAGCCAGAGGAAAAGGTTTATCCTATTATCATTCCATTTCCTTTTCTTGTTTCTCAGCTTAAGCTACTGTATCCCACAACAATGTGCTGTAATGGGGAGTTATGCCTTTACCGTGGTCCCTAAAGCACACACTGATCTGTCCACTATCCTGATGCCATTGGACCTGGATCAAAAGAAACCTGAGTTTAAACCAGCTAGAGGTTAAACTCCCCTGCTTACCATGCATGAGGATTCATACCATGATAGCATGGATTAGACCACAGCAGAGCTGGGAATTAGGAAGTTGGATTCTTTCAGAAGACATTGAAGATGAGCCTGACCGTGTGTGAGAGAAATGGCCCACATCCTCCCTACTAAAAAGGGGATCAGACAGTGTAATTGTGTCCAGCTTTGATCCACCCTGGGCCCAGAAGTTCCCAGACAGCCTGTGAAGAGACCAGTATCCCCCACTACAGCACCGCCCGTGTCATGTGGAACCACAGCAGGCTGCAGTTATGCTCCCACAAAGAACAACTTCATTTGGATGAAGAAGCATATTATGTTTAACAAAGTTGTTTAGGTTGTTTCTCATACCAAATAAGGTCATTCTTTGTAGGTGAGGTGGGGAGTAGGGGGAACTCACAATTCCTGTCTCCACCACAAAGTGAACACCTCCCCGGGGTGGAGCTGTCCCCTGTGTTAGAAGGTGTGAAATCCAACAGCACGGCAGTGTTTAACTGGCACCAGGCCAGCAGGTCCACAGTGGGTATCACATCTCTCTGCAAACACCTCAGACTCCCTCCAACCCTCCCCTTTTTGGGCCCAAACCAAATAAATCACAAAGAACCACAAGCAACCAAACAAACCTCAGCTAATGTTAATAAAAAAAATCGTAGCTTTTTCAATTAGTTCACAAGCAACAGACACGGTGTAAAACAAAGAGACAAACTTTTATTAATCAGGCATACTGCTGTCCCCACACCGCAGTGGTGCGGTGGTCTTTGGTGCTGGCCTCCAGTGACAATCAAAACCCACCAGTTGGTTTTGCAAATGCCCAACTCTTACACTTCTACATAGTGCGATACCTGAAACCGAGACCATGCTAGCTAATGTACATCTATCCAGCTATCATCAAGTTGGTAAGAGCAATTTAAGATAGTCACTGGATATATATATATACTGAAAATATGAGCCAAAAGTACAAAAGAGAGAAGGAGCCCAGGAGCCAGGCGCTCTGAGACAGAGAAGGGAAAGTAGGTAGCCTAGGGAAGGCCAGGTTAGGGGGAATACAGTCCAGGTGCACTCCCCACTGAGCTTCCTGTTTCAATCCCTCTTCCTCTCAATAACTCTCCTCCTATGAGTTGAAGAATCCAAGGCCCCCTTTCACCCTCTGTATCAACCCCTACAGCAGGGGAGGACGGGAGACCAAAAAAGCTATAGTAGTATGATAAAAATCTCCAGGAATTTTTCTAGATTTCTGTCTATGTGAAAAGCTCTTGTAGAGAACAAATGACAAAAGACAGATGTGGTGAAAGGCCAGGCAAAAGGAGGAGGAAAAGGAGGAGGGGGAGGTCATGTAACTGTAGGGCTCACACAAGGAAGCCCCCAAAGGGACAGAAAAAGTGGCAAAGGATAGACCAATTAGGATGCACTGTGGGTCCCAGGGCACCGGGAAGAGGCCAGAGATAAATGTGGTGCAACAAAAGAGAGACATTCAGTGACATTAATGAAGAGAGAAAGATCACACATTCCTGAAGTTAAAGCCTGGAGCTGGAGGGCACCGGAGACAGCTTCTAACTGGGATAAAATACAGTACGTCATTTTGCACAAAAAAGAAAGTTCAAATATGAATTGGAATGAGCTATTTTGTGTTATCTTCAATTATTTTAAAATCATGATCCATTTGTGGTTGTATTGCATTTACATTTTTGAAATAAATCTATCTACAGTTATTCAATTGACACAGTACTTCCTTTACTCATTTTAATCAAGGTTAGGAGAAAATACAACACAGAATTTCTTAGAAAAGCAATAAAGTGAGAAAAACATATAAAAGCATAAAAAAGTTGGAAATAAAAGTATTGTCTAGTGTATTTATACAGTAGAGCTTTCTTGACAGCATTACGGTGAAATAATAATTATCAGAACTTCTGATAGGCTGATTGCTAACAGCTGATTGGCTGATTGCTGTGGTATGTGAGACCAAATACCACAGGTATGACATCACATCAATTTTTAATGCTCTAATGGCATTGTTAACCCGTGTTTATGTGAGCAATAAGGCATGTCGGAGGTTTGTCAATATACATGGCTAAGCACTGTGTCCGGGCACTCTGCAATGCGTTGTGCCTAAGAACAGCACTTAGCTGTGCTATATTGGCCATATAGCACACCCCCTCATAACTTTCTCCCTTCCCCAACTTCCTTATCTCCAACTGTAAGGCCAACTTTCATCGCATTGACCCAGAACGGAATCAATTACTTATCAGTCATGAAACTGCTTAAAACAAATTAAACCCTATTTAAAATAAAACAACTTTTGATGTAAAATACTGCTTTTGATGCAGTAACATTAAAGTTATGCAAAGAAACTATAACATGACATTTTCAAAACAATACGATATTCTTCAAACTAACACATTGATATGTACCTTTATAGATTTCCCCCATCACCATCAGAAATACGGCAGCAGTGTAAAGGAGGTGTGGAATGACAGGGTAATGGGGGACTTTTGAGGTAACCCATTGTGCTGCAGGTTTAGTCAGGTTGTAAGGATACGTAAGGGGCTAATCAGGCCCTGCTGAATGAGGGGACCAGAGCCCTCTAAGCAGACCAAGGCCAAAGGGCTCTGCATACAGATAAATGTCCCTGCACTGGGTCAGTGAGTGCTGAATGAAAACACCTACACATCATCAAAGCCTCAAAGTGAGGCATTTAAAGGGATGGACAAGTGGTTTTCACACAGCCTCAGTCACAGGGAATCTGAATGGACCCTCATCTCATGCAGCTGTGGCCAACACGTTGGAGTTTACCTCCAATGTTCGAGTGGTTGTGTAGGTGGATGTGTGTGACACTCTTTGATATGGGTAACCAGCTCTGTGTGTGGGAGGTAAGGGAGAGTCCCACAGGGAGACATCTGTCTGGTAGTCAGACCGTTATGACACCCTCCCACCCCAGGCCGGCAGCACAGGAAATAACTGCTATCTTAACCCTTCACTCTGCTTGGCTCCAATAGCCAAAGGTGAACATGCCCTGCTGCACTGGTTCCTCAGAGGGACAGGCCAAATCAAGAGCTCATTCCAGTGTGTAAACCCCTTGTATTTGTAAAGGTAGCACTACTTCTATTGGACATGTTGTTCAGGTGTGTGGGTAGTACTACTTCTACTGAACACATTGTTGAGGTGTGTAGGTAGAACTACTTCTACTGAATACATTGTTGAGGCTTGTAGGTAGAACTACTTCTACTGAATACATTGTTGAGGCATGTAGTTAGTACAGCTTCTTTTGAACACACTGTTGAGGTATGTAGGTAATACTACTTCTACTGAATACATTGTTGAGGCAATTGTTTTCAAGTCATTGTTATCACTGACCAATTGCAATTATCTCTTGAAATCCTGTACCCTGGTTCCCAGTACACTCTCAATACACTCTCCCTTTTTATGTGTTACTGAGATAAGATGAATTGCTTTGTATGTGAACAAAGAACATGGGAATGTAAGAATGTTACTGGACTTCTACTACAGCCATATGAAAGAAGAGGACACCCTCTGACCTACACAGGTCTGACCTTCCCTTTTTAAATGTTAAAGGGAAATGTTTCCATTGCACTGTTTACCTATATATGTCTGTTAATATGATATTAACATATGTGCCATCAAAATTGTAAATGTCACACAAATATGAGCATATCTGCATTTCATTGGTAGAAACTGGAAAATCTACATTTTCTGGTTGTAAGCAAACCACAATATCCAAAATGTATAGCAATGTTCAATTAGAACAGGCATTGTTTACAAAATTTAAAAAAGACAAGCTATCTAGCGTGCTCCAAAATCTGTAAAAACTAGTATCGCGCCCATTTTCATTCAAGTCCTGATCTCATATTTTAACACATGGACCCAGAACTTAATCGAGCATCTGACCAATTACACAATACTTTATTTCTGGGTTAACCGGGGTTAAAGCCCCTCTAATGTCATGTCAAATTGACTGACACCACCCTTAGATCAGGGATGAGTCACTGGAACACCCCTCACTCTACCCCTCCATGCTCCCTCTCCTCCTGCCAAGCCAAACCTTCAAACAGCAGCAGAGTCAATTGTAAACCTCTTTACAAAAACAAACCCAGATGCACTTGAGCTACAGCTGAATGTGTTTAGTAAATATGTCCTCCAACCACTGCATTTGAGTGACAGTGAGGCTTAAGGTGGGGGACTGAATCTAACCAATCAGGAAGATCCCCCACCCTCTGCCCCCCCCCCCAATCCACACCCCACTGCTCAGACTCAGAACCTGACAGCGTAAATTATATTAGTGTAATGGCGAACTTGATCACGTTCACATTGGCTGTCTCGCCACGGAAAACCACTAACTTTGTATGGAAGTGAAGCGAGGGGACTTGTGTTCCCAGCTTGTGTTTAGTCTGAGGGATATGCTCACAGAACTACCCTCATCAACAACCTGCTGTAATAAAGAACTCACCACTGAGGATCACAGGGGAGCCACTGCCAGAGGGAGAATTTAAAAAACTCAGAGGGGGGAAGAGACAGATATGGTGAGAGAAAACAGAGATCTGACCATATCATACAATACACTGTAATTGCACATTTGTACAATTAATAATATAGAGTATGTTGCTCTTTCACCTGTTATTATGCAAATCCATTCACAACCCAATTATAATTCAATAGATCCCCTCTGTTTGTTGAGAGCCCCAAATGATGTAGATTTACAGAGCCAGAATAGAAGTCTGAGCCCTAGCTGTGAGTCTGGTCAGATGAGAAGAGCTCTCTTGACAGCTGAGAGGCAGCAGATGTTGGAGAGAGGTGCTGCAACCTGACCAGAGTACAGTTTAGGGAGCACTGCCCTCAGGAGACAATAGCTTAGACCACACAGTGTGGCTTTAGACAGACAGGCAGAGACAATGAGGATGGGAAAGCACAACACAGTGTGCTGCCTGGACAGGAAAAAGGAAACCCAATGTCAAGAAAACAATGAGACCTGCTAGATGGATAGGGATGGGATGAGTAGTTGTTGTTGGTTGCATAAGCAGCTAGAAAAGTTTTTTTTCCGGTGAACTGGATAGGAATTCTTAACAAAAAGGAGAATAGTTATTATATCTGAGAAGGAAAAACAATTAAACCAAGTCAAATAAAAAACAATGGACGGACTAATTTGTGAAATAAAATGTTACCTATTTAATCACTGTCATTTTGTGAATAACGTACTGAATTCCATGGACCCTAAAACTTAGTATTTAAAAGGTTGCTCCAAGGATAGCGCCTTTTATTAAATTTTCTTTGACAGACGTCGAATTGACATTGAAATTACGTCTTTCAAATTATTTTACTCAGTGGGATATTTATATTAGGCCGTATTACGATGTAGTAAATTAATTTTAAGAATTAGCATTTTCATGTTATAATAGGCAATTCAGGCAGTAACCAAAATCACAACATCAACAAAAAATGGTCATGCTTTTTTCAGTACCTTTTTTGATAAATAGACGTTTGAGACGCTGCGGACGACTCTCTGTTGAGTTGAGTTCCAGTTGAGTATTTGTAAAGCCCGGTCCTCCAAGTCCCGTGAGCCGCAGAGGTCAGCCACAGCAGAAGCACAATCCAACGGAAACTTTTTAGGCAAGGCGCAGACACGCAGTCCCGTAGACACGCTCCCATTTCCGCGGCTTAAAAAAACACTGACAGGAGAGTTCCTTAAAATCTCACCCCGATGGGAAAGCTGAGCTAGTTATTGGAATTCTGTCCAGTTCGAGAAAAATATAACTCAAAGTCCAGGTTTTGGCTTCACCAAGAGGGAGCGCATCCCATGATCAACCAAATACCTATAATAAAATGTTACCGTTATAACAGCAAACCAGAAATGTTGCACAATTTACCTTTACAATAAGATTAGAAACATAATGTACACCCCCTGGATGTTGCACATAAATTACAATCTGTTAACATTCGCCGATTCTTCCGAAAGTTCCCCGTATGCCCAACTCTACCCGCACTGTTCCGAAGGAACCAGAAGTAGGCTAGTTACTCTGTGACTGACCGGACTCTATTCTTTACACTATCAGCTCTCCCTCCCTCCGTGCGTACTCTATCTCAAGTCGAGCTTCTTACAATGGGCAAGAAACCAGTTTTATAGTCTCCTCGTGTCTTTTAAAAGCATTGCCAGCAGTTTTTACCCTGCCCATTCCCTGTTTCAACGTCTCACCGCAGACAATGCACTCAACAACATTGATTCTGTTTACGTATCTGTCGTCATTGACACCGAATGCCTGAATGAATGATATTCCTTATACCGGTATCCTATAGTTTCTAAATGTAATGTTAGCTCACACGTGTGATTAATTTAAAACAAAATCATTATTAATTAAAAAAGTGAGTCTGGTGCATTCTGATTATAAACATGCCTTCATGGTTCATTGTTTTGGGATATTGATGACTGTTAAGTGTAAATTAAAGTCCATGTTTTTCTACCACTGAGCAGTATGCATTCGAATTGTGTCATGTGGCTTACATGATCATACAATAGGTTGACATTCTATTTGTTCTAATTTCTCCTTCCTCCCTTGGTCTTTGTCCAGCCTTGCGTTGTGGCTACATTGCCATCCTAACTCAGGAGCCTGTGGGCAGACCCCAGTGTTTGGGCATGGTTCAGGCAGGCAGAGCCAGAAAGCAGGGGTGGTGGGGGCTTTCTGTAACTTCTCTACCTTGCCCAGTGGTAGAGCCTGGAGGGTTTTTGTCAACTAACCACAGAGTTATGGGCTGGCTCCAAGCTAAACACCTGGTCCTGCAGCCCAGTAATCTATATCGCTGGTGAGAACGACTACTCTTGTCAGTGTTCTCAATGGACAACACTGTGGGGCTCACCAGCTGCGCACAGGCACAATGCTGAAGAGGAGCCACCTAACAGCATAATTCATAGTAACAGTACAACACATACATCACGCCGTCCTGTCCTCCTGAGGGCTCCAAGTTGTCTGGTGGTTGGACACAATATTACTACTGCATTGATGATGAAATTAGGTAGCCCTTAAGCTTCCCTAGTCGTGTCTGTAACAGTACTGTCGTACAGAGGCGCATTAAGGCAGGCTGGCGCAGGACTCATCTGGCAGTGGCAGTGATCTATTCTCTCTGAGGCTCACCTGCTCCCAATCACACCAAACGGAAACTGACTGAGAAAGCTTGACAGGGGGGATGGTTGTGATGTGTGAGTGTTTTTGTGTCAGGGCAACCATAGTATTTTATGAGGCAGCAGGCTGATGCAGAGAGATGCCAAGAAGGAACTGAACAAATTTAGGGTTAATGTAAATCCCTCCAGTCCCGGCAGCTGAAAATAATCTTGGCTTCTGAAGGGGGGGGGTGGTCGTTTGCATTGAGGAGGTCTTTTTATTTTCCCTTTCTTGTCGTTTAACTTTTTTCCAGCTTCTTTTCTACTCTCTACCGTGAATTCAAACAATGAGTTCCTGTACCTATTGTCACTTTAAGGATAGGCCTGTGTATATTAGTGAAGTTCCTTTGACTCACTTGTCATTACACGTACATTAAAGAGAAGAACATTCCTACTATACCCTATGGTGTGGCAACACAGACTTTTTACTGCCTCTCCCCTCCCTGTATACGCTCATAAAAGTGTCCTGTGGTCCTCTGCACAGTGCTGTCTTCTATGTGACAGCTGTACCAATGAAGGCAACAGTGCTCTCTGGCCTGGTCTGCCCTACTTTACCCACACTGTCAGGACTACATTCACACTGCTCATTGTTCACCGCTGTGGGATCACACAGGTCAGAGTTTGAGCTAATTCTAGGCAGAAGTGCCTGTACATATGGTCGGTCAGCGGTATGTGAACCTACTGTAGTGGTCATGCTGCTGCAATTCTGTGGCCCAGAATGCTGTCTCACCTTCCTCACCACCTGAGATTACTCAAGACCATGCGGAGAACAAAGCACAAAGCATTCAGAGTTCTCTCAAATAATTACAAAGGAAAATAAATAACATAGATTGTCTAGGATATGTTTGTAGAAAAGTTTCAGTGTGCACTTTGCTCAAAGTTTGACTAAATCCAGACTCCTATTTTTTTTTACCAATGCAAGAGCTTTAATCCATTCTTAGCCTCTATATGTAGAAAAAAGTGCATGTTAAGCTCTTTCAAAATGTACTGAGTTCCTTTTGAAACATTTTGGATTATGCATAAAAAAATCATGAAATATGTTTCAATTAAGTCAATTACAAACACACAAAGACAGCAAGTATGCACTTGACCTGTAGGATCAGATTCAGATCTAAATCTACATTTAATCTTTGGAGATATATATATATATATATATTTCAAAACCTATGGCGTCAGACTAAATCAGAGTGGAGGGCCTCCTTCCCCCAGCTCTTTGTAGTCGTGGAACGGGGGTGGGGATGAAATATAACCTGGGGAAATAATGCTAAGATTTTAATTAAAACGAATACAAAGCAGACTTTCATCTCATGGATTTATCTTCCCCGTCAGTTGGTCAGGGCGGCCTGAGCACAGATGCTGGGCGTTAGAAATGTCACAAGGAATAAAGCAGAGAGAAGACTTAATGAAGAGATCTGTCTTCAGAGATTAAAAATAGCAGGGGTCATTGTCAGATATCCTCTGGCACCTCTCCATAGGACTGACTGGAGATGGGAGTTCTGCTGTGGGACTCTACTCCCTAACTCTGAGAGGACGCAGGACTGTGAAATGCTGCCACCTGGTGTTAGAGCCCTGGTAAGGACGCCTCCGGAGGGACCCATCGTCTCAGAGACATCTACTGATCTTATAGTATGTTAATAAGCAAAGGTGATATGTTATTTTTGGTGTACTGACTTAACAAATTCAGCCTCTAAAATGTGTAGAAAAAACAACTGTCAAAAATAAAAATAAAATAGAAACATCAGTCTGCATTGAGGCACAGACAGACACCCTGCAGAACCCAGTGGGAAAGGTGCTTGGTGGTAAAGAGGTCGGCCTCAAACACCAGACCCACACCCATAGCATTCCTCCTCATGGACGTGGTGTACACTGGAGTCCTCAGAGTATTCTGGAAAACAAACACACATCATTCAGGAATACATTTCAAAAATGGCAAAAGTGACATTTTAAAACAGTGAAACCACATGGCTAGAGAGGACACCAGCGAAGTCAGTCAGCACAGATAATGAGGGCACAGCGTGGAGAGTGGTGCTGCCCCCTACCTGTAGCCTGAGGCGGTGTGCCTCTATGGGGATGACTTTGAGGATGGGCAGCTGGACCACCAGTACTTTGGGTTTACTCCTGGTCAGACAACCCCGCTCCCTGTCCCAGTCAGCTCCCTCCAGGTACAAGCCTGACACGAAGCACCCTGGGAAATCACAACCAGAACCCTCAGCATCCACGCATCCCTCTGCGTGTCTGTGTGCGTACGTGTGTGTGTGTACGTGTGTGTGTGAGGACTCTCACCCTGTCCAGGCCTCTCATTGACCGCGTCCTCGGTGCTGTACTGGGTGACCTGTGTGTAGAGTGTGGAGCGATCCAGAGGCCAGCCGTTTCTCCTGCAGGTGGCCTGAACCAGAGCGGTCAGGTAGGACTCTGGGATATGGAGACCAGACAGCCACATCACATTGGGCTCCCCTTCATCCACCTGCAGGGAAGAACAAAACAATAGAACAGAACTACACACCCAGTACATACACACACACACGCATGCATGGACATGATTCACACAGAGAATGTAGATCTCTCGTCACAGGTACAGTAAATATCACGGATAATTTGATAAAAGGAAGTGTAACCTTGAATAACTCATTCACAAGTAACAGTTAATGGGGACACATTAACTGTTGGTGAGTCAGTCGTCTGGGAGATGGTATGTCTCAGAGTAACGGCCCATGACAGCAGGATGCTCACCCAGGAGTTGTACTGGTCATAGCGCCTCTTGAAGTGGATCATCCAGTTGCCCAGGGACTTGAGGGTATCAGGTGCCAGCTTCCTCCAGATGGCAGGAATCATGCCATTGAAGAGGGCGCGTGCCACCTCATCCAGCTCACTACTCATACCCACCTCACCAGCCAGTGCCTATTGACAAAGACCCATTGTTTAGGTCACCAGGCCAAACTACCTGCTGTTTAATCAGTAAAGTGCCCTGAACAAGAATTTGACTTTTCAGAATTTGTTTTTTTTTTTACCCTGAATGTTTTTTCTCTACCCTCACTCTGCCTATCTGTCTCCCCCTCCTGCCTCACCTTCTGAAGCTCAGCCAGAGAGCACCCCATCCTGACGATTAGCTTGTTGAAGCGCTCTAGTTCCTGTAGCAGCACCACAGAGGTGGGGGAGATCTCCAGGCCAAACTTCCTCCGGATCAAGTCCAGGTCAAACACCTGGGGCAGCTTGTTCTGGATGTCCCGGGCCACGGCGCTGATGTACTCATCCCTGCTGACGCCGCCACCAGACTCACCTGAGAGAAAGGTGAAGAGACCAGGTTATTCTTCTGCCTGCCTGTCTGTGTGTGTGTCTGTCTCTCTGTATGTGTGGGAGTGTATGTGCCTGTCTGTGGTTTATGTTACCAGTCTGGGGCTGTAAATCTATGAGATGTGTCCACATGTCACGGGCTGCTTGGGTGTAGTAGCCAATCTCAGCATTGGGGTGCAGACCGAACACCTCAGGAGTGTTGACCAAGGGCAAGGTCTCAACCTCCCCTGTGACACGTCAATCAGCCAAGAAGGACGACCAGTTAATTCAGTAACAACAATCACCGTGCAGCACAGACCAGATGTATGACGCTACTGTACATTGGCACCTCAGGCCAGCGATGAAGTAAATTGACTGACCAACATAGTTTTCCTTCGGCCCGTCAGGAGGGATCTTGTAGTCAACCTCCTGGTTGTGGAAGAAGTGGAAGGGCTGGAAGGTGTCGAAGATGAAGTCTCCCAGGTACTCATCCATATAGACTGCCAGAATCCTGCGGTCAAAGCTGTCGATACACCTGCCACCGTACATTACCTGACGGAGGACACACACACACACACACACACACACACACACACACACGTATTTCCCTGCCACATTCTTCTGAGCTTCCATCCAGTCATTTCAGAATCTCTGTGGTTACCCATGCCGTTGTGGCTGAGGGCAGGGTTGGTTAACATGCATTATTAATCACGCTTCGTTATGCCAGGGATGATATGTTAAGTCAATGTGAGGTGTGAGAATGTGAGCCTGACCTCCCCTATCAGGTACTTGAGACTGCCCCAGGGGATCCCTGTGTCTCCCTGAGTGTGGGCTTTGGTCAGGTAGGTGTTCAGAATCTCCATGCACACCTGGTCAACACAAGGACCATCCACATCACCACATGAATTGGAATGAGAAAAGGAAATGTAATTAACACGCTTGTTAGTGTGAACCTGTGAAAACATTTACTTTCCCAATCACCTGGAAGTCAGACTCGTTGAAGTCGTAGGACACGTTCCAGCCAATCTTGCCATACTTGCGCCTCTCCTGCACCACAGCATGGAAGAAGGCCAGCACATAGACCAGGCTGCGGTAGGCCGGGTGAGGGCAGCTCATTAGAGCCTCGTGGCTGATCTTAAAGAAGGTGGCCCTCATGTTCAGCTTCAGCCCATTGGGAGGCTCAGTCACCACCTGGACACAGACAGAAACCAAGATCAGTCCCAAAGCCCAATGGCTCAGTTCTACAGAGATCACGTCCATTCATCTGGCTGGGAAGACACTCTAATTCACTCTTCTAATTCACTCTTCTAAAACAGAGCTGGCTCCTTCCCTAACCTTGAGAGACTTCTGTAAGAGGCCGATGGGGAAGTCTTTGATGGGGTCAGTGGTGAGCCACAGTCTGAAGTCAGGGTGGGGCTTGGTGATCCTCTCCAGGGACTTTTCTAGGTCCTTCAACCACTTCACCAACAGGTGGCAGTTCTGCAGCATCAGCCACTGGCCCCGAGACACTGCCGTTTCCAGCAGCTGCAGCGCCACCTACAGCACACAACATTACTGTCTATACAGCATCATGCTAGGTCAGTACATGTGCACCACAGCTACATGTGGCGGTAGAACTGGAGTGATTGATAAGCTTTGTTTGGTACCTTCTCCTGGCCTTGTCCCATGGCCAGAAACTTAAGCCTGTTGCCCCCAAAGCCAGACCTCTCGGCCAGCTTCATGAGATCAGTAGCTGGGTCGGATCCGGGGCTCAGGATGAATACGATGGGCGAGTTGGGTGTGCTCTGATCATAGATGGCCTCAAAACTGATCACAGGGGGCTGAACATACCTGAGAGGGAGAGGGAGGAGGTAGACAGTGGTCAACAGAAACAGTGAAGTCTCCACACAAGTCATGGAATTTGGTATGAAAGCAGTAAGAGCTCTGGTTTGTTTACAAGTAGGAAAAAGTGGTGTCTCACTTCTCTCCCATGGTGATGGTGACATAGTCAGTGACGGCACGGTAGACTCTGTCCAGGCGGAAGCAGCGCAGCAACAGCAGCTTCTGGAAGGCCGTCAGGTTTTCTTTATATTTCATGGGGAAGGGAGCCTGTTCCGGCCCGTCTAGGTCATACCACTAGGAGACAGGGGAAAGAAGGGCTAACAACAAACCTTTCTATACTGAGGACAGAGGAACAAGAATGTCACTCACAGTCTTCCACTCGGCCTGGTTCTTCTCCACGTCGTCTGGCAGAGTGCCAAACTCAGCTGGGAAGAGCTCAGCCAGTCGTATGATGTCCTCCCAGCCCTGATCCGGTAGCCAGGCACACGGCTTCTTCCTTTTACTCATCTCCAGAGACAGGTTGCCTGGGTTGGACATGAAGAAAAAAGAATGTGTTCAAAAGTGTCTGCAGGACTCCATGTTTTGTTACTGTTTGAATGTGTTTCTAAGTGTCTGACCCTTGAGGAAGAACTCCAGCTCCTCCTGGGGAGCCCTCCCCTCTGGCTGCTCAATCTTTATGGTCAGGTTGAAGGAGAACAGAAGCTTGTGTCTCTCAAACAGACCTGAGGGGAGAAACCGCACATACACAGACAAGACACAAACACACCCACACAGTCATTTTGTATCCCAGCTTATCACCTAACTTTTCCCACTAAAGTCCAGTTTCACCCATTCCTGATGAATAAACTGGATCATAGTGATACCTGTAGGTCCATCCCAGGTCCTCACCTGTGCATCCATAGTTGTATACATTGTGTGTCAGGGTGTCCATGATATTCTTCAGCCTCCTTGGCAGGATGGAGTCAGGTAGGGACTTCCGCAGGGAGAAGTCAAACACCTCCAGGTAAGAAGCCAGGGAGTACTGGTACATGGTGTTGACCAGGGCCATCTCTGCCAGCACAAAGAACAGGATGGCACCGCGTTTGGCGGCTGGACGGTAACCATCTCGCAACCTATCAATGTCCGTTGAGGTCTTCTCTGCCAGTTTCAATTTCTCAAAGACCTGTTTGTTTTATGAGAGAAAACACACAGCATGTCAAGGAAGCCTCTGCCTGAGGACCTCATAGTATCTGATGTCACCCTGTCTCCAGGTACCTCGCTGGCCTTGGACTTGGTCTCCTCCAGAGTGTGGACCAGCTCCACGTTGTCCAGCATGTTCCCTGTGGAGGTGGCCAGCTCTCTCAGCAGAGAGTCTTCCAGGTCTTTCAGTAGCTTCTTGTTCTCACTGGTCTCCTGGATCAGTCGCTCCCGTTGCTCCTCCAGCTCCTTACGCTCAAAGCCCACAATAACACTCAGCAGTTGGTCTTCCAGACCCTTCAGCGTCACTGGCACAGAGAGAAATGTGCACATGCACACACAAAGTGTTACCAAACACACCACACACAGCCCTAAGGACTGAGGTTTGCTAGGACACAGATGTCTCACCAGTGTAATTGATGACCATGGCCTTGCCAAACACAGAGGGAGAGTACTTGGGGTTGGACAGCTTGGTGTTCAGGTAGAGTTTAAAGTTGGGGTCGTACTCCACCTCCTTGTCTCCTAGTGTTATGACCTGTCGGCCCTCAGCACCTTTCACGTTTTTCTCCAGGACACTGTCAATCACCGGGTCAATGTACTCATCCACATCTTGGAACAGGAAAGGAAAACCATACTTGATGGCCATCTCCAGCTGCTTCAAGAAATCTGGATCGTTGAATGAAGATATCTATTGAAAAGGTAGATCACATACATTATAAGAATAATACTTCCAGTCCTACATCATACTTCCATTCCTACATCATACTTCCAGTCCTACATCATACTTCCAGTCCTACATCATACTTCTGGATCCAGTTCCATAATACACTACAAGATTAAATTATAAAATCAACAACAACCATGAAAGAAAGAACATTTTAAATACAACTACTGTAACTTTGTTTCTCCTTGGTTGTAAAATATACTGATAATTGTGAGGTGAATTAACATTACCATTTTAATATACAATTGCATTTTCGTCAATTTGACAATTGACATACATTTGAAGCCCATTCTTAGTCAACAGAGAAATTATTCTTGGGGCAGGACTTTAATAGGGTGTATTTGCAAATTAAACGATGAAGTTAGCCATACTTTGAGGTTGTTCTTTTCCTCCTTCTTCTTGATCCAGTTGAGGGCTTGCTGCTGGGGATCGATACACATGGGGAAGCGACTCGCCCTGGTGGTCAGGATCCCGTTCTGGACTGACAGCTCGTCTGGAGGCAGACCCTCTGAGCCCCATCTGAAACACACCCAGGTTACCTTAACTCTCTCTCACATAAAACACACACACACACGTACACACACACAAAGACACAAACACAAGTGAGGCCCGCAGTGTCTGACCTGCTGATCTCCACCTCGTCAGTTAGTAGGCTCTCCACTCTGAAGGGCTTGCTGAGAGGAATGCCTCTCTCCAACACGTCCTTCTCCCACACATCATACACCATGTTTTTCCTGAAGTCCCAGCTGAATGCCCCCTCGTAGCTCAGGAAAGCTGCACAGATCAGGCAGTCGCCAAGTAGCCGAACCCGCCGCTGCTTCAGCTCCTCCAGGTCATCTGTCCAACTGGGAGGAAGCGGACGAGGGAGATTACAATGACAGGACAATTCAGACAGAGGAAGTCAGATCATGGAACGCATCAAACTGGTCCAAAGTTCAACTGTCTGTAGGTCGTGCTGAGTATGCTGCAAGTCCATTTGAATGCTATCCTCACCGCTGGTTCTCTGACCCCAGGCCTGAGATGAGTTTGTCAGCAGCGATCAGCCTCCTCTCCATGACCTCAGCCTCCTCTTGCAGCAGTTGCTTCTCACCCATGGCAGCATCATATTTGTCCCCCAGCGCCCTCAGCTCCCTCTGGATGGTCCCCAGCTCGTGCTGAATACGCTCCAGCTCACGCTTGCTCTGGAAGAAGTTCTTCTCTAGGCGTGCCACCTGCAACAGACAGCCAGGGGGGTTTCAACACCACCAACACAACCCTGCTGGGTCTTGTTGGCTGGTGCCACAGGACGTGCACTGCTTAGTGTTCGGCGAGTAAAGAGAAGAGATCCCACAGAACTATGGCACTACTACTTAGCCAGCAAAAGTCAGAAACACTGTGTTTCTGACACAGTGTTTCACAGAAACACTGTGACCATCTCAACCATACTGCGCAGATCCCATTACCTTCTCTCTCTTGGGTTTGATCTCACGGGCCACGTCACAGTAGCCCATGACAGCCTCCACAAACTTCAGCATCCCAGAGCCAGCCTTACTAATGGCCTGCATCTCCTCAAAGCTGGTGTTCAGGTTCTTCAAGAAGCCTGGTCAGGGGAAACACAGGGCAATACATATATCAGACTTATATAAAGCTGTGCAGTTGCTATTTTAGGGCTAATCCTGCAGGTTTCAGTTAAGATATGGATATACTGTAGTTACAGTGGTTAAAGCAACAAAAATCCATGAGTTGAAAAGTCAAACTCAGAATGATTGTCTGCAGGGCCAAGTTAACACCCATTGTGGGTGTTGCTTTTAGGGTATGTGGATAATTTTATTGCAGATCTGAAGAACAGCCTGTCCATAATGTGATGGGGAACTTTAACCCTGTAGGTAGACATGCTGTTGTCCTGTTTTTCTTTGAACAACACAGAACAGAGGTGACCAACCTCGGACAGTCTTGACCTGGCTGGTGTTGATGGCATCACAGTCCATCTCCATCAGTGAGCGCAGGAAGTTGGCCTCTGACATCATGCCCTTGGCTGACTTCCAGCTGATCTCCTTCTGACCTCGCATCACCAGGATACACTCACACACCACCTGCACCTGTTTGGGCGGTTTGGCAAATGATCTGCCCCGGGGTGGAGGAATATACGATATACAGTCAATGGACATGAATGGAGATCTAGGGCAACAAGCCTTTTCCCAGGGCAGTGCATGAAGTGGAACCGGATCACTGGTCACCACACTGCCTTTGTTATTGTGTTGAATAAATGGAGAAGAGGAAGTCCAATATGGCAGTAGGAAAAGTCATAGTAAAAACTGTAAACTTGACAGTTTCACTACAAGTTTGCAGGGGAAAATAGTGGAATAATATGTTTTGTAACCCATCTTTTAAGTACACAATTATCATCTCGACACGGCACTGTACGATCTGTAAAACAGGACTTGTGTTCTTTGGATTACTGAAATTTAGTTTTCCAAGAATTTGAATGAGGACAACGGAAAAACGCTGCGCTAGTTTTGTACTTACAGTACATACTCCTCCAACATATCACACTAATCATCCCAGTATCCCAGTGAATGTTTTCAAATGTGGGCCTCACATTCATTTTATATGTATTTTTAGTTCTAATAGATTTTATTGATTTGTGTCGGACTACAGCTGCCTCTTCAATCTACAGGTGCTGGTCATATAATTAGAATATCATCAAAAAGTTGATTTATTTCAGTAATTCCATTCAAAAAGTGAAACTTGTATATTATATTCATTCACACAGACTGATATATTTCAAATGTTTATTTCATCTAATTGTGATGATTAAAACTGACAACTAATGAAAATCCCAAATTCAGTATCTCAGAAAATTAGAATATTACTTAAGACCAATACAAAAAAAGGATTTTTAGAAATATTGGCCAACTGAAAAGTATGAACATGAAAAGTATGAGCATGTACAGCACTCAATACTTAGTTGGGGCTCCTTTTGCCTGAATTACTGCAGCAATGCGGCGTGGCATGGAGTCGATCAGTCTGTGGCACTGCTCAGGTGTTATGAGAACCCAGGTTGCTCTGATAGTGGCCTTCAGCTCTTCTGCATTGTTGGGTCTGGC
>JACXGI010008013.1:0-35018 GCA_016801175.1 Esox masquinongy
TGTTCCAGTGGTTGGCGCGACGTGTCTCTGTGCTCCAGCCTTGTTCCAGCTGTTGGAGCGACGTGTCTCTGTGTTCCAGCGGTTGGAGCGATGTGTCTCTGTGTTCCAGCGGTTGGAGCGACGTGTCTCTGTGCTCCAGCCTTGTTCCAGCACCTGATCCTTGCAGGCGTGTTATGCTCAGGGCCATGGCGACGCATGCCAAACGGAGACCTCTTGTCTCATTAGTGCACTACTTTTGACAGGCGCCCGTGGTGGAAAGGGGACCGTTTGGTACGCACAGTTGGCCTCTGTGATCAACCCCCAAACCCCTGTTTCCCTAGAGACATTCTCCCATAATTGCATCCTCCTCATTTGACACCATGTGCTGAGAAATTACGGTGAGGTTTGCAGAAGTTAAATTCCCTCCAAGAGGGAAAGCTGTCTGCGCTGAACCACATGTTTTGGCAGGGCAGTTTCCTCATAGATTTGTGTTTCCTCCACTACCTTTAGCCCTTCATCACTATGAAACAATTGTCCCTCTTACTCTCTGAAGGAGGAGGGAAGAGAGATTTTTTTTTTCAGAGGCCTATAATCTGTAGAATGACATGATGAAAACCTATCAGGGTGCGCTGTCTTCTACTGTCTTTGTACTTTTGCTCTCTAATCTCTCTTTCCCTCTGCTCCTCTCCCTCTCTCTCTATTTCTTCCCTCGCTTCACTCCTCCTCTGTCTTTCCTCTCTCTGTTCCTCTCCATCTTTCTCCTTCTCTTGCACTCTAAATGTTGGTCGTTTCTTTCCCTCTCTTCCTGTCACATTTTCTCTCCCTCTCTCCCAATCTCTCCGGTGTGGGAAAAGGCTTCACCCCGGGTCCCATCTTGCTGCATCAATACAAATAAAATTAGCAGACCTACAACCATGTGGGCTAATAGTTTACATGTGGTTCCTTGGGGAGCCCTTTCATTTAGTGTGATTCACGCTCCTGGGCCGGGGAGGTTTACGCTGTGGTTTTTTTACAGGAACACTGGATGGCCAATGTCACCGGAAGGTTGTTGGTTTTTTTCTTCTAAATGGGGTATCGATGGAAGCTGATCTCGGCTAATGGAGGGTCGTTGTCTGGCGATGGCCACGTTCACAACATGACTGAATGTCTGGTGGTACATTTTAAGATGAACGTTTTCACCTTACACTCTCCCTCTCAAATGAAGTTAGAGGCAAACCCACTCCTGTGGTCAGAGTGTGCGGGGGCGTGGACTGTAATGTCTGAATATCGTCATCTTTCAATTTATGACGTGGGATTAATTCCGTGATTCATGTAAACAAATGTACTCCTGTTAGTTTATTCAATAAGTTTATTTATTTTTTTGCCGCAAAGCTCGTAAGCAAAATGTCACTCAGTAACCCGCCAGTCAAATTAGCGGAGATAGTATGACTTTGTGGCTTTGTAGTTGGCGGGTGGTTACATGACCAGGCTCTGTATGTATTACCTTAGAAAAATCATCTTGGCCAGTCATAAAAACTGGCATCAATTTTCTTTTGTGTTTTTACAACAATTGATATGCAGTGATTCTGTGTGTTATTCTTGCCTTGGTTGTTAACCCAGCATTGCTGTGTCAGTCGGTTTTGGAGCAAAATGACCCTCCCCATTACTGCACTCATTCCTACATGTTTTATCATAGGTGCTTTATATTGACTATGCTGCCATTCGGGGTGCAGCGTCTTTGCTCTGTATCTATATATACTCTTTATACCACTCTTTGCTACCACTCTGACCCATCCACTCGCTGGTTTTTGGTGATGATGACATCACTACTAAAACAGAACTGCCTTTTTCAGTTTCCGGCCAACAAAAGAGCAACTGAAGTTTTTGTGAGAAACGATGTATGGGTCGTAGCTCAGATAAAGTAGATTTTAGGTGGTGTAACGTGGTCAGGTTTTTGACTCATTAAAGTCACTGTCCATTGGAATTCTAAAGTTTCTAACAGTCTTTTTCTGTTAAATCATTCCCAAATTATGTTGTTGACCTAACGTAACCTACTCTTATTTGTGGCTGAAGCAAAACTTTTTGAAAAACAATTAGAAAAACCTCAAATGTTTAAAAAATGCTTGCTGTTTCCAGACAGAGGATGACGTCAACATTCCGAGGTGGACGAGCTGGCCAATCAGTGGTCTACAAGCACGAATATTTGTTAATGATGGTATTCACAAATTGGTTGTGAATTCAACCACTTCAACACAGAAAAGCTGTTTTTTTAACAGTAAATTAAAAATAATAACGGAAGGAAAATATAACATTTCTTAGAAATCTGGAAACACTGGGCGTTGCTTCAGCATATTGTCATTAAGATCACGTAAAAATAATTAAAGACAAAAAATAATTAGAGACAAATGTTTCTAAAATGATGGGAACAAAGTGTAACTCAACTAATAGGCCTGAGCTTGGGAGGGTTGAGGGTTAGGGTTATGGGTTACGGTCATGTTGAGAACAATCAGATTGTTTAGCTTGAATACCAACCACTGTGTGTGGGCATTAACAGAGTTTCCTTACTTCAGATTCCCTCACTGCTGGGATTTAATCAAAATCTACTTTGGAGCGTTTATTTATTTTTACTGGCGTTCATGCCCGTTGAGAGACAGACTCGTAAACAGCAACTGAATGCCTTGTCATGTTGATCTTTGTGTAAGGAAATTACAGTAGCCTGTGTGCTGATGCCAGGGCAGTTGTGCTGTCATTTGCATCTTTCGATACTGTACAAAACTTCCCAGAGAAAGTCCCCTACTCCCTGCCTGACCTGACCTAAAAATGGAATGATTTACTCTCTTTACATCAACCAATATCACATTGGTGTCAGACTGGTGTTCTATGCTGCTGGTGATATTATCAGACAGTGGTTGGATAGTTGAGTTGATGGGAGGAAGGCCAGAGGATGGAGGACACTGTGTCTGTCTGTCTGTCTCTACCAGGCCTCTCTGGGCTATTCTAACAGTAAGACCTGACTGTGTGTCCTGTTCAAACTCACTCAACCTGAGTGAAGGTCTCAGGAAACACTTTGGGTCTTCACTGAAAGGGTACGATTGCAACTAGTTTTTTTGCTTTGTGGTTTGATCAGTTGGGTGCAATCAAGTGGTTTTATTTGTCTTTGGATTGTCAAGTCTGTCCGTGAAATACCCAATTCCCTCATTTCTAAAGTGCACTTTTAATGTATGATTTCATGTTTTATGTTGTTGGTATGCCAATGTTTACTTTATCCCAATGCAAAGAATGCCTTTTTATTTGTTCCTATTATTGTCAGGCTCTTGCTGACAGTTGTCGTAATTGCTATAATCCCAAAATAAGCAATACAATAAAAATAATTTGGGATTTCACAGACACAACGTTTAATTATCCTCCTTAACCATCATTCTCTGAGATTAAGGGCAAAACCGCCACTTACTCCCTTCTCCCTCAGATCTTCTCTGTACTCATTTAACTTCGACAACTGGCTGTTTAAAAGTGTGGTAATTTGCTTTGAGGCCTGCCGTTCAACTCAGACAATATCTTTGCCAGCGTTGACTCCGGAGCTTTAGGTTTTAAGGCTGTTCCACCGTTACGTAAACTCTGTTTTCCTCACCGTTGACGAAATGTGGGACCGGCAGAAATTATTCAGAAGCAACAGCCAAGAAACATGACTCAGGAGGGTGTTAAAAATCACCAACCTCTTCAGACATGTTGAAGAAGGCCGATGAGTATACCCAGCCTGGCCACGAATCTGTTAAAAGATCTAGGTTCTTCTGAGAGATGTTATATTTGACCTTTGAGTCAGAACATTTCGTGTTAGTGCAGTTATGGGGTAGTCACCTTAATTTAGCAATATACACGTAAGTATATATCACCGATCCAATAGAAAAGAAAGTCTGCCCTGTATTGTCTTTTGCTATTGCCAGTCATTTAATTGAGTTTAGTGCTGTCATAACTGAGCAGGACATTGTTTAATAGGCTTCAAGGGAATTGATTGAAAACCAAACCAAATGGTCTTTTTTTTTTTCGGGAGGCCCATCATCGTGACAGACTGAATTTAGCTACGAAAATTCCCCACCTACCTCAGACACATTGTGAAACGTCAGTTCTTCCCTCATTCCCACTCCTCTCTGTTTCTTTCTGGCAGTTGCAGGCTGTTTGTAACAGGGCCGTGGAGAGCGAGTGCTACATTCCATCGGACAGTCAAGTCCTTGGGCAGTTGTCCCAAGATGGCACCCTGTTCCCTATCTAGTGCACTTCTTTCAACCAGGGCTTATAGGGTCCTAGTTAAAGGCAGTGCTGTAGACTACATTTTGGAGTGTGTACTTGCCATTTGCGGCGCAGATTAAGACGCGAGGACTCTGACGACAGGAGGTTAGGTGTAGAGTGATCGAGGACAGTAAATTAATCTGTCTTTCATGCGGCGTGGACTACCTTTGTGCTAACTCCCAGAAAGAAGAGAAAATAATAGTTTTAGTCATGAAGATGAATGGTGTAACGAGTGTGAGATTGTTGATGATGAGATTTGCAGTAATTACAAATCACAGGACTCATTCAAAGTACGGTTTAATCCCGTAGAATATTTCCCTGAAAGTCTCTCAGGATGAAGAGCTATTAAATGGATTGCTACTTAATTGGATTCAAAGATTCAAGACAGAGATTTGTACTTTCATGTTTTATTATGCTGGTGGCCTAAATCACACGCATGATTAAATTGTGGTTTTTTGATTTATTAAATTACTATAAACTCTTGGAACTGCTTTGATGGGTTCGGACAGAATTTGGGCCTGCCAGTGTTGCTTTAGGCTGTAAGGTACAGAATTAGGAAGAGCCTGAATTTATGAAACCTATATCCAGGGTGGTTTCAGCGGTCTTTGAAAAATACGGGCCCAGGCTATGATAGTGGTTCGATTTTCTCACATAGAGTGGAAACGTTCTCTAACCTTTCTCCAACTCTAGAGTGATTTAAAGTCTGAGACCATACCTTGACATGTTTGGTTTTAGGTATATTGACCCAGGCTTTGATACAGTGAGACACATCAGTTGTCCTAAGTAAATGGTTCTTAAATGGTTCTACCGACACTGTTAATTGAAGAACGTTTGAGTTCTTAAGAATGCAGTTGTAATTCCAGTCTTGAATGGTTGAAACAATTGTTTTCAGATTTAGACTTCTTGTATTATTCTTTAAAGAACCCACCCTTTAATGGTTCTTCAGAGAACCTAATATGGTCCCTTTGTTGCATTGCTCTGTGGTTCAAACTCGTATCGTTTTCACTGTATAGTGTTCACACACTTTCGCACGCACAGCTCTCCTTCACACGTAGATGGGAAAACTTTCTCCAACTCGTGGACACATTTGAAATAAAATCAGTCGGTGATTAACAGCCACATGGCCCCAGCTGTGACCTAAAGCCTGACTGAGTTGAATGTCATGCAGAGCGACCAGAGATGAATGATATGTGGATTCAGGGTGTGGAACAGTGACAGCATGCTGCTAACCGATGAGTGCGCTGTGCCGTTTGTCCCGAAGGGAACCGCAGCAGCACACGATCCCGGGCTACATCCCAAATAACACCGTGTTCCCTATATTGTGTACTACTTCAGACTAGGTCAGAGTACACTATATAGGAAAGCAGGGTGGCGTTTGTGACACGCCCCTGGTGACCGGAACGCAACCTCACAGCAGGTGATTAACTGCAGAGTGGAGAGGGGCGGTTAACTCAACTGATTCGTGTCAAAACCCTTATTTACTGGACAGTCAACGAAAGCAGATTGTCAGAAGATCTTCCCTGAGTCTTGTCATCATTATACAAACTGTGTTAAGTTTGCTGCACTTTAGAGATTTTGAGTTTGCGTGTTTGGGGCAAAGGAGAGCACTGGTTACAGTCCATTAAGGAAACACTGCAGAAATGTTTTGAAATGACCTGGTTATAGGGGAAATTTAAACGTGGTAATCAGGATTGCTTGTATAGTACCAGATGGATATGCACTACATAAAATTTTATCACCGAACAAATGCCTCTTACATGCTAAAAGAAAATACAGTAAATATTGTCGAACAAGAAACAGATGATGTCATCTGAAGTCGACTGCCAGTGAGTTCCCTAAGTTTTATCCATTTAGGCTACATTTCATTACTCAGCGGGGCTGTTATTCATGTTGTTAGTTTGTTTAGGTTCAGGGTTCAGGGTCGTTTGGATCATCACCATGGAAGTGACCACACCGCCTTGGAAGGCTTCTTGAGGCGAGAGACACTCTCGCTCTCTCTCGTGCCCAGATCCGAAGGCAGAGCCAAAATCGTCGCCTTCTTTTTTGCTCATTAAACAAACAGACAATTAAATATGGACAGAGTTGGTTCTGTTCTGGTCTTGGCTGTCTGATGGGAGAAACAGACGTGACATTGGCATCGTAATTGGAGGAATGACTTTCTGGTCAAACCAACATACCACATTCAGTTGAATTCATTTTCAGATTTTGTTATGCTCCTGTGTCTTGGGAAAAGCTTGTGGGCACCAGTTGGCTGGCCTGAGTCACAGGAGTTGATTTGTGGTACGTGACACACAGCAAAAACTATGTCCCCAACAAGAAAGGGCATGGATTGCCCCAAAAAGTTCAAACACCATAATGTTAATCATGCTCAATCAACTATGCTTCTTTTTTTTGGTTGAGAAATAGCAACAGGTCATGATTTTTTTTTGTTACTACATCCGGGTCGCCCATGTCATGATCTGATGATATCTACACAGGGGAGTGAGACTGATATTTTGCATTAACGATGGATAAAAGGCCTGCTTGCTGCTAACATTCATCCTGACCCACAGTAGATCTGTTCATCTGGTTCAGACAGTCGAGGTTTGGAAACTCCCCTTTCACAGCCAGAGCCCAGGCTTGGCCTTGTGTGGCCATCATAACTGTGTAAAACTTGAAAAAAAACACTGGACGTCCTTCTCTGAACCCGTCACATTCCATCCCATTAAAGACATACACATAGCAGAAAAAAATCTGTTCAGTTTTTCTCTCGACCTCTCAAGGCCGCTTCAGTCACAGGGTTTCCATTGACTGATTTGGCTAGATTGCCTGTTTTTTGTTCATTTTGTCAATAAACCTATTGATCCATTGCCGTGTGGTTAATGTTGAAAAAGCATACTGCCAAAACCAAATGATGTGAAAGACGTTTACCAAGGAGATAAGCAGCAGCTGATGTCCCAAATCCTAGCCCGTACTCTGGTGATTGTAGTCTGGTGATTGTAGTCTGGTGACTGTACTCTGGTGACTGTACTCTGGTGATTGTAGTCTGGTGACTGTAGTCTGGTGACTGTACTCTGGTGATTGTAGTCTGGTGACTGTACTCTGGTGACTGTACTCTGGTGACTGCAGTCTGGTGACTGTAGTCTGATGACTAGTCCAACCAGCATCCTTCTTACACGGATCACGGGATAAACGCACTCCCATCATGTCTCCTCCAATGTGATAGGTGGTGTGGGAGTCGGGATGTGTGAGTGTTGAGCAGTTCATTCGTTGCACAAATAGATCGTCGTTCATCATTACTAATTGTCCTCACTGACACTGTGTGCCCATCCGTTTTCAGTGGATTTCAAGCGGATTCCGAGAAATTACTGATTTTAATTCCAGACGCGACAATAACATTCTCCAGAATGTTAACGTATCTAGCAGTGTCCGCACCTACATTTGTCTTTCTTTACTTAAACACTCTCATTAGTTTTTTTTTGCAATTTTCCATAAATGCCATCTTTCATTTGTCTACAATATTACATCCTGCATGAACCAACAGTAGTAATTCAACTCGCACTTTAATTTGGCGGCTCTTGATGCAGCTGAAATTGAAACAATGTGTGACCACAAAAAGCCCATGGCTTTAATACAGAGCTGTAGTATAAAAAAAGGCCAAGCCAAATAACAAAGGGCTCAATACAGGCACTGCTTGATAAAGCATCTCTTTCGCAACAGCCCGGGACAGCTGCCGGCTGGTGAAGGGTTGGGGTGTGTCTGCGGCTGCGATGACATGCGCTGTCTCTGGACTGACCCGTTTCCACACGGGAGGAAGTCCTTTGTGGCCTGATGGCTTTCAGGCAGCTGAGGTTCCTGGAAACGGGCCTCGCTCTAGAGGTAGCAGCCCCGGTCTCACCAACACCGAGGCACTTGCCTGAGTTTTGAAAATGGGTGGTCCCGTCCGTTATGGGTGGAGATCAAGAAAGCCCCAATGGCAGCTCAGATGTCCCGTTGCGTTAGTGAACTGTGCAGATCTGAGGAAATGGAATGGGGTAGGGTGTTTCTGTGGACAGATGCCTACCGAGGTTCTGTGTTTATATCATCTAACCACACTGGTGGATGTGAAGGATTGACTGTGATGTCATCATTGCAATCCCCACTCCAGACCACTATAGGAAGGGGAAACTGGTCTCGAACTTCAAAAGAGCTAAAGAGTGATGGCAAACTCAGTTTATCCGTTCACAACCGACAGTCCTGCGCAGCTTTATTGAGAGGGACAGCCATTAAATGGATTAGCAGAAGAAAGTGAGCTTGGAAAGAAATTACCCTCTGGAGGATCATGATCCAGATGGATATCAAGACGTATTATATAATTGGAAAGGACACTGGGATGAGTATAGCCTAAACTGAGATCTGCTTAACAGGGCAAAACCGGTCAAGTAGAAAATGTCATGAAAAGGACAGGGAGGAGTCGTTGGGTTATATGTGCGTATGTCCTCATGTATTTAGGTTGTATTTAGGTTGACCAAGTGTGACCATTTCAACGTTCCCTGTACCCCAGTGGCAACTGCGCATATTCGAAGCGGTTGGTAGGCCGCCATCCATTCATCTTGGACCACAGTTCTCAACAAATGGTTCAGGAATGAGATGACACGGCATTCCTTCAAACCCTTTGGGTGCTTTGAAACTCGGAAGGTTTAGAGAACCTTTTGAGTTTCATTCATGCTCTGGTAAGCCACGGTCAACCACACTCATAGCTCTGATGTTGCCTATGAGGGCCAGATGTTGATCCGTCCAAACGTCTTTGTAGTTTGGCAGGTTCCAAAAGCTGGGGACTGCGAGAGACCAGCAAAAAAAATTCTATTCACTCTAGTGCCGTTTGTGCCTTGTTTTCTTGATACAGTCAGCGTGGTTATCGTTGCACGACACCGTTCCTTGATAGCAGAAGAGCAGACCTCTTTACTTTCATTTGAAGCTGAGTAATGTTTGCAACCGTATATGTGTCTTGGCATTAGCGATTAATGAATAACACACGTATACAAGTAGTACTGGTCAGTGATGTACATTGAAGTTCACATTGCGACACCTCCTGTTCTCCAGATACATATTAGCCCATCCATAACTCACATTCTGCCCGCTGCAGCCCAGTCTTCAGAGCCCACAGTTTCTGAGTCAAACCAATAGAATTTTTACTCATCACGCCGCAGGATTCCCTGCAGATCCACTGTACGATCCAACGCTCTGACAAGTGTGAATTTAAGACTTGCTGTGGTTTCTGGGCTCTCCTAGGGGTTTCTGCCAGCCCGCATTTACATGGAATAGAGGCAGTGGCGGTGTCATTGAGCTGCCTTCAGCCGGGCATCTTGGAGCGCTAAATCGTGGATGGATAGTAGAGACGTTTTCAATCTAACCATCCCAGCCCCATGGTCCTGCACTGCCATGTCTACCGACAGCCCATCTGACAAAAGCCCCACCAACTTCAACCAAGTCAAATCAAACCCATCACAACATTTAGCTGTCTTCGTCGACTCTACCTAGCCTTTCATTGACCTACTGCTGGATATGTTTTCCAGTGGTTACCTAATTTCACGTTCTCAACACTCCGTGTAGAATTAAATAGTTTGCAAACTGGAAAGAGTTACAAAACCTTTCAGTTTTTCTTGTTTTGACGCATCCCAGGGGCTACCGATCAAAGTCCCTCATAAGCTGGGTGCACACACGTGAGTAGTTTGGGTCATTCAAAGGTTTATGTACTCATATACTGTGGTGCAGCTGAACAATTAAAACACTATTCAATTGCAGAGTCTAATTCATGCTACAGAGGTGGTACCTCCAAATAGCTTGACAGACTGGTAAGATTAGTGGGTTTAACCTGGAATGTCTGCATCGTGTTCTATTTCACGATTTGACTGACTAAAATAACTGTCATATATTGCATCAGTGAATTTTATATTCTTTAAATGGTCGGACAAATTGATGACATTTCAGTCTGAAATAATAAAGCATATTTCATAAAGTACCACCACAGAACCAAGGCCATAGTAATAGAATCAGGGATAGTGGCTAACACCTGTTTCACTGGCCAGGGTTTGTAGTTTCAGAACACAAGCCTTTCCTTTGAGAAAATCCCAAGTCTACCCCGTATTCAGACTGAACGTCTGACACAGACCCAGGTTAGGTCCCAAATGGGAGCAGCCCTGCCCTGACAGCATGCCGTCCCCCGATTTCCAGAAAGCTCCGGTGCTGTTTTCCACATAACCTTCCCTAATGAAGAGGTCATTCATGCCACTCAGTCCACAGCGTCTGGGATGCCCAGGCTATCCCTCTGTACACAAGCCGTCGTCACCAGAGCCCTCTTCAGACGATTGGCAGAGCCCTCGGTTTCCCTGAAGTCATTCATGTGGTCGGCTCGTGCTTCCAAGAAAGCCGGACTGGTCCATAATGCCACCACAGAGTGACCGTCAGTTTACCACCGCTGTGGTTCCTGGTGATGCGTCCCAAATGGCATCCTACCCTCTGTTTCGTCACTACATTTGACCGAAGCCCATTGGGCCGGGGTCAAAATCAGTGCACTTCCTAGAGATAGGGGTGCTGTTTGAGCTGAAGCAAAAGGAGATCTTGCTGAAAACTGCTCTGGACGAAGAAGCTTAAGAAAATTCTCTTGACCACCCCTTAAACAAATATGGTGTGGTGAAAAAACACCAAGGAGGGCATTCACTGATATTTATTTTTTTCCCCTTCAGAACTGGGATCTTTTTCTGAATGAGAGACTTTTTTCCATTCTGTACCTATCAATTTCTACTGAAGGATTAAACAGTTTCTTCTGTTCTCTTTCCAGTCACAAAACCTCGGCAGACAAATATAGTTTTCAACGCCCTTTTACTGGCAATGAATTCATTTTATTTAGCTCTCCTTGTCTGGCATTTTACAGTAGTCAAAGTATCTGTCTTCTGTCTGTCTGACTGTCTGTCTGACTGTCTGTCTGACTCCTGCGTGTTTTCTACCTCAGTGCAGTAAAATTAGCCTTGGTCTACGAGTCGTAAGAAAAACAAACAGGGATAATTGAAAGAAAAGCAAATGGGAGAACGTAATCCTTCAGAAATTCTTAATTTAAGTTCCTTTGGATTCTTAAGTTCCTATTTACACGACTGTCCTACAAAATAAATGAACTGTAATCTGTCTACTCCAAGAGTGCGTGGCATAATGGAAATAATATTGGGTTAAATCAGTCAATTTGTGAAGTATTGTGACTGTCCTCATGCTTCACCTGTTTTGGTCAGTACTGTACGCTTATTTCTTCCCTAATAATTTCCAGGAAGTAAATGTCAAGTCATTTTCCAGTAAGGTTTTATTTGAGTCACTACAAAAATGTAAACCACTCCCGGCTTGTTTGTTGCTGGAAAGTTTGTTACAGTATTAACATATTTTTTTCCCCCATGAAAACCCCACAACAAGTGGCTTCCAAAATGCCTTTTCTTTACGATGCGCCTGTGTGACCGTTGTAAAAAGTCTGGCTTGCTGGGTTGCATAATGATAGGATACATGAGACTTGAACACTGAAGATCCCATTGCTGTGGAACAGAAATTTTGCAGAAACTAAGGTAAATCCAAACTAAAATAGCAGTGTCTGTGTCTCTACAGACTATCCACTGTGGCAGAATATCACTAGTTATGTTAGTACGGTTGCCCCGCCCCCATCTTATACAGCCATCAGAGCTGTCTTCCTTGGTTGTATCCATCCAAAGCTTTTAATTGTGCAGTGATTTATTCTAATTCCGAAGGATCCTTGAACATAGACCAGTTCTGCGTCCCAAATGAGATCCTGTGCCATCCCTTCTACGAGCCCCTGCTGTTGACCAGGGCCCTGGGCCACTGAATAGGATGCAGGTTGAGATTTGGGATGCACAACTTGTCTTTGGATTGGCTTTGACGGGAAAAGCCCTTGGGAAATCATGACCCCCTGGTGACGTTGCCGGAAAGCCCCGCCGATTATTAGAGAGCTACTTCAGACTGTTTGTCATCTTCTCCAAGGTAACAAAAGAACGGCTTGAGGTTTACTGTGTGGAAAATTCTTCCAAAGATAGTGGTGGGAAAGAAAATAGAGAAACAAAAGTCAGGGAGACCAGTGGGCAAATGAAAACACTGGATTTGATTTACAGGTGGATGATGGTTCTTAATGAATATTTAAGATATAATGAGCTCTTTAACAGATTAACTTATTATCTACAGTTTTACTAAAATGCCCAATTGTCCCTTAACAAAGATCACAGATGAAGGTGTTTCTGTGACTTTTCTTTTTTCCAAAGATACATTTTCAGGCATTTTATAGTATGTTGGACACCAAGCTGGTGCATGATGGGGAGAATTATTGCTGAAAGAGCAGTAGGCTGGATTCAAACCCACGCTGCAGCAGTACATGTGCATCAGAGGCAACGGCACAGGACCGCTGGGCCACGTGACACAGTGAGAAATCCAAATTTTTATCCCCTCCAAATGTGTTGCATTCTGGGTACTGAGGCAACAAGCTCCAATTACGTTTGCTCTATTTTTCTTCCACCGTCATTATTTAATTAGTGAGCGTCTTCTGTTTCCAGGGTGAGACGTTACAGTACGTTGTGTCTTTATTTTGGTCCAACTCCACAGTGAAGCAATGGCTCCACCGCACACTGGTTTTGGATTTCATACACTATGCACAAAACATACATTCATGTTTCTTCTCATGATACAAATATTTAAAAAAACAAGTCCCCATTTGTTTACCTTTCTCAGCTGTCAGTTTTTACTCGTGGCAGGCAGTTTAAATATTTTAATTTCAAGTTTTTGTTTGTTTAAATACTAATTTGAAAGAATTGTCTGTAAAACGTCTCATTAATCTTGAATCCTATGAAATGGAGTCTCCACTATCGTGTTTCATGTTTGCACCCTACAAAGCATTTGATTTAAGAGGCCTTTTAAATTTGGTCCGCTGCTCTGTTAGAGCATGTGTCGAGTCTAATATCTGATGTAATGCCTGAGACCAGCACATAATGTGCCAAATAGACCCAAGTACTAGAAGTACTAGAGAGTACTAGAGACGTAAATCGACGTGTTACTGAAGGCGGTCTGGGAAGCATGTCAATCCACCCGACTGATCATAATACAGTGCAATCATTCCAAAGAATATTAATATTGCTTTCTGATGTTATCTTCAAACAAGATAAACATTGTAGATAATATAGAAACAAAATAAATTCTGAAATACCACTGGTGGTCATTCTGATTGAATCTCACTATTAAGGGCATTATTCATTTCATCTTAAGATAGCTGGTTGGGACACAAGCTATCAGCAAATTGCAAACATAGGTATAGAAAGGCAAAGGTGGGGAGATGGGGCAAGTGGCCAGGGTTTTATTTTAGATTTTTTTTTTTAAATTAGGGTTTAGAGGTTTTGGGGAAAATATTCTGGAACTCTGCTGTCCTTTTCCTAGCATCAAGCAGATGATGTTTCAACAATTTTGATGCCAGGACAGATAAGAGGTAGATGGAGATCTCAGATCTCAGATCATGACTTAGGGAGAGAAGGAGAGGGCCTAAGACCTATCCCTGGCTGGATTTAAAGGAGAGGGCCTAAGACCTATCCCTGGCTGGATTTAAAGGAGAGGGCCTAAGACCTATCCCTGGCTGGATTTAACAGAGCAGACACAGATCCTCTCCACGTCACCCGGCAGGGGTGGCCTGACAGGTAGGATGCAGTCCAGGAATGTTCAGTGTGTTGCACAGCCCTGAGAGAACAGAGAGGATGATCTGATGATTCACTGTGTCGAAGGCAGAGTATAGATCTAGGAGACTGAAAAGGAGGAGACCGATGAAGCTTGGCACTGCAACGATACTCTGTGACTAAGCATTTTACTGTTTTGAAGGTACTTTCTCAAAAACCCTGGGTAAGAAGCTTGAAAATGGACCCCTCCAGCTTGTAAATCTTAAACATCTAGGCAGTAGAATATCCTTTCACCAACCAAATGTGTCCGTACACTATTGTACATCACCCTCTATGAGTTCAGTGCAGTACAGGTTCTCAGCACACAGCTGATAACATCCATGTTCAGCCTCTCAGTCTGGTCCCTTTCAACAACAAGACTCTTCTGTCACACAAGTTTATTTGAGACAATTATCTCAGACTATTTTCTTTGGGAGAAATGTGGCGCAGTAATGGTGATAACTACAAAATGAAATGTCTTCACAAGGTTTTATACGTTTAAGGGAAGAGGCCTGTGCTCATGGAAATGGGGCTGATCTTGCCTTTTTCTCCACAAAGACTGTCACAGTTGGCCTGAAAATGTTGTCTGTCCATGTTGGCTCATCATTTGAGTATGTGGATTCCCCCGGTCCTCTCAGTCCTCTCACTGTGGTACTTTAATTCCCTCATGAATGGAGTATGTTTTCTGAGCTGATAACATTTCTGTGTCCTTCTCCATCCAGTGTTGTTGTCCTTGATGATTTCAATATCACATTTATTCAACAAAATGTTCCTCTGCCACTGACTTTCTGAACCTGCTTGACTGTGTTAACCTGGAAGTGTTTCAGCATTCTCGCACACAATTGGGGACTTACACTTCTCTGCTGCTCTCATTCAATTTTTGCTGCCCTCACCCATTTGCTCAGGAAACCATCACTTGACCCAGATCATGACCCTCGAACTACCTACCATCCTATTTCCATCTAAAGTCCTGGAGAAGAGAGTGGCAATTGAAATTCACTCATGCCACAGTGCTAACCGGCTTTATGAGGTTTTTCAGTCTGGCAAAGTACCGAGACCACGTCTCTGAAGGTTGTAATGACCCACTCGTAACCTACTCATGGTGACATCAACATGCAATGTCTGCTCGTGCCTAATGTAACGGACGTGAAATGGCTAGTCAGTTAACGGTCGGAGCTGGTAGCATCGGTTACGCTGCTCACTCAGTGTGGTTGGTTCCAATGTTCCACGAGGGCCACCGCTGTTGTGAGGCGACAGTAACGAGGCTTTGTGGGTGACTGCAGTCAATGGTTTCAAATGATCCCTTGTTCGCCCGTTTTGGCTGGTCAGAGCGAACCTGGTACACCTACACGCATTGACATGATTTTTGGTTAAAATGTTCTCCAAATACCAAATTAGAATTACCCAGTTTCACAATGAGCCATCATCACAGCAGATGTGGTGCATGGTGAAATCACAGAGAGCCAGGAACATAGTTATATTACAACCTGGGCCTGTGTTGTGAAACTTGTGTTGTTTGCCCTAAGCCGTTTGTTGGCCGTTAATACAACAAGAATACAACAGTCACACAGTGAATTAAACCACACGTTTCATCACAACACCAGAGATATGGTGCGCCAAGGTTAGCTTGAACTAGATGAAACCACCTTCGCCTTTCTTGCCCCACAGAAGTGGCATAAGCTGCCAAATGAGCTCAGGCTTGAATGCCTTTAGCCCTTGTGATTGAATTTAAATGACCCATGTATAGGTGAAACACCCTTGACTGAGTTCAGAGCTCAGCTGGAGGTTTAAATTGGAAAAGGAAAAAGGAAAAAATGTGTCTATTTGATGTATTGAACTGTGATCATACTGTACATGAGAATATGTTTGATGTTGTGGATTGTGTACAGGCTTGTACTGTATACAATTCTTTATTCTTAACATCTGTCCAGTGAAGTCCATAATGCTTCTAGCATGTAACAATGAGGCGTTTGACCTACAACCTCAATTCTGGACCTTGAAGACAGTTCCACTTCATTTTTTCGTTGCACCCATCTAATCATGGAATTATTTACTCCAGGGACACCAGATGGGTGCAATTAATGATGAGTTAGAACAACAAACTAGCAGGCTCCGGACCTCCTAATGTAAGAGTTGAATACCCCTTAACATAAGCTTAAGCTCAGCCTAATTTTCCTTGGAATGCCAACACCATCGTCCTCTCTTCCATTTTTATTGTCCAAGACGATGCTAACAGTAATTCATCAAAAACCTAGCTAACATAGCTAACCCCCATTCATGGTTATGAAGAGCCAGCTAGTTGGTTAACAGTGCCTAGGAATGTGCTTGCTAGATGCTGGTGGACAACAACAGATTCAAATGTTTTTCTGTCAACAAAGTTTGACTTTTGATATGATGTGATTGATGTGATGCCAAATCCAAACAGGCCATTCAATTTACATTTTGAAAGCCGGTGATTTTTTATTTTGATAACATACAGCACAAATCTGGACATAAATTATATAGTAGACAATTTTAGGGGACCCTTTTGCTAACATTCAGCACAAATCTGGACATGAATTATATAGTACACAATATTATGTGTCTTGATAGTGATACTTTTACCAGCAGAAATTGAACGGGGTGGTTCTACTACGCTAAGACTTCCATCAGTTCAGACCAGGATGCTTGTTCATCAGTGGAGGCCAAAGAGACACTGATATCAGTCATCCAGCAAAATTTCATACTCCTTTCGGCCAGACAGCGTTGAATGTATGGAGACAAAGGGGCGCTGTTTCCCTCCCTTTGGTGACTTCTCCCTGGTAGAGCCACTTGCTAAAGGAAAGAACTTTATGAAAGCACAGACATCACTGAGGGATTCGTTGTTTTACAGTGTTTCTGGGAAAGCCAGGTTCCCTTGGCTTTGTGAATGCATGTCACTGTCACTGCGCAAATCATGAATGATGAATCTTCTGTTTTTCCGAGTGAAACGCCAAAGGTGCTGTGTCTTCTCACTCAGTTTCATGGGAATGTGCATTTAGGTCTTTTTGAGTTGCCACATAAATGCTATTTCTGCAGATTTCTGAGCAGATTGTATTATCAAGACTACAGACCAGTTTTTGTAGGGTTTTTATCAGACTATATTCACCCTTTGGACATTGCAGACTTTTGCGTTTTAGCCATTTCATGAAACATACACGACACCATTCATCCTTTAATCATGTGAGAAATTATGTGGTATTTTTGGTCTTATAGTAACATTAAAGTATGCTACTACTTTAAGGCTTTATCACGGCCATATCTAAGAGTGTATCATGTTTAAGGGAGTCTTGAGAACAAAATATAATTGTCTTTGTATGCTATACATTTATACATCATATAGATATTTTGTTGGAAATTGGTTAGAACGAGCAAAAATATCTACCAAAATCATTGATTCTTAAAGGCTTACTTTTAAACTCTTACTTTACTTTACCTTCCCCATTCTTAGTCACTGAAAATGAATGAACATTCAAGACCTTCTAACTTTCTGAATGGTATGTTTTGGACCTGATACCATTTTTATTGAATACACATGCATGTGGAACACTACAAGAAAAAGTCCCCCGAACATTTGAGGACAAACAGAAGCAAAGGGAACAAACATTCGGGACCAAAAGAAAACAAATGAAAACAGAAAGAAAAAAAGCCCTGCTCCCCATGCACTGACAAATGCTTCAACATCTTCTATCCCTCCAAAACACATACTTCCCAAAATATTAATTCCAAACTCACAACCCCTCCCCCAACCCCCGATCCCTCCCTTGCCACCCCTCTACTGGAAAGACGAAAAGCCCAGCACATTTACAATGCCACATGAAATATAGCAGTGTCGAATTTTCCAAATAGAAGAGAGTAGAGATGCTGCCAGATTTTATAAAATGTTGACAATCACTTAGAATCTCAATTTCTTTTTAACTGTAGGGTTTGACAGTTTGCTGAGCCATGGTTTAGTTGATTGGATCTCGTTATTTTTCCAAAACATCAAGATTATTATTTTTGGCCGAAATTAGGCAACCAAATCATTTTCTGAGGCTTTGGGTAATCTGTTCAGAACCTTTGGAACTCCTAGGATAATCAGCAGTAGGTCCAAGGAGGTCCGAGTACAGGGAAATGCTGTGGCGGACTGTGCACTCTGCATCTTGACATTTGTCTCATGAAGTAGAGGTGTCAGGGAAGATCCTATTTAATTTGGTTTTGAAATAGTGTCATCTGCATAAAATGTTGAATTACATTAGACAATGAGTTGATTGAACAGGCATGCATCTATTCCAAGCTCATTCGCAATCTGCTTTCCTTGCCAGTTCTGGCATGGTATCTGTTAATTGTGGGATGACAGATTGAAATGCATCTTATAAACAGGATTTGCTTGATTTGAAGCACATTTTGAAGCACCCCTCAAACAGGGAAACTTTTTTCTAACATAGTCTCTAATCTGACTGTACTTCCATGAAGGTCACAGAAAAATCTCAGCAAACCACAGACAGAAAAAGTCCTGTCTGTGTATCAATCCCCCAGGGCATAAATCCCCAGCTCTTCCCTTCACTCACAGGTATCATCAAGATTAGAGACGATGTAGGAGAGGTTTCTTGCTATTGTAGAAGAAATTTACAATTAAAAAGAAATAATAATAATAATTTAATTTTAATGAAAAATTGGTCTATGATCAAAAGGTGTAATTGCTATGTACAATTGGATTGTGATAATCAATTGACTTATCCAGACTGACCTGGGGAGATGATCGTGGTGGCAGTAAATAAGTTGTGGCAAATCCTTATGCTTTACTCTAAGCCAGTTTGATGACATACAAGCATTGTCAAGCTTCTATATCGGCCCCATTTGAGCGGGTCAATAGTTTGATTTATAAAGCTCCCTTTACAGATTTACTAAGGTGTTTTTTTATTTTATTGTTTTTTACCTACAGTGGATATAAAAAGTCTACACACCCCTGTTAAAATGCCAGGTTTTCGTGATGTAAAAGAATGAGACAAAGATAAATTATGTCAGAACTTTTCCCCTTTTAATGTGACCTATAATGTGAACAATTCAATTGAAAAACAAACTGAAATCTTTGAGGGGAAAAAATGAAAAATAAAAACCTTACAATAACCTGGTTGCATAAGTGTGCACACCCACTTATAACTGGGGATGTGGCTGTGTTCAGAATTAATCAATCACATTCAAACTCATGTTAAATAGAAGTCATTACACGCCTGCCATCATTTAAAGTGACTCTGATTAATCACAAATAAAGTTCAGCTGTTCTAGTAGGATTTTCCTGACATTTTCTTAGTTGCATCTCAGAGCAAAAGCCAATGAGATCCCCCCCAGAGGGATCTCATTGTTGAAAGATATCAGTCAGGAGAAGGGTACAAAAGAATTTCCAAAGCATTACATATACCATGGAACACAGTGAAAACAGTCATCATCAAGTGGAGAAAATATGGCACAACAGAGACATTACCAAGAACTGGACGTCCCTCCAAAATTGATGAAAAGACGAGAAGAAAACTGGTCAGGGAGGCTTCCAAGAGGCCTAAAGCAACATTAAAGGAATTGCAGGAATTTCTGGCAAGTACTGGCTGTGTGCTACATGTGACAACACTCTCCTGTATTCTTCATATGAATGGGCTATGGGGTAGGGTGGCAAGACGGATGCCTTTTCTTACAAAGAAAAACATCCAAGCCAGGCTGAAGTTTGCAAAAACAAACATCAAGTCTCCCAAAAGCACATGGGAAAATGTGTTATGGTCTGATGAAACCAAGGTTGAACTTTTTGGCCATAATTCCAAAAGGTATGTTTGATGCAAAAACAACACTGCACATCACCCAAAGAACACCATATCCACAGTGAAGCATGGTGGTGGCAGCATCATGCTTTGGGGCTGTTTTTCTTCGGCTGGAACCGGGGCCTTAGTCAGGGTGGAGGGAATTATGAACAGTTCCAAATACCAGGCAATTTTGGCACAGAACCTTCAGGCGTCCGTTAGAAAGCTGAAGATGAAAGCTGAAGAGGAAGTTCACCTTTCAGCACGACAACGACCCAATGCACACATCCAAATCCACAAAAGCATGATTTCACCAGAAGAAGATTAACGTTTTGGAATGGCCCAGCCAGAGCCCAGACCTGAATCCAATTGAACATCTGTGGTGTGATCTGAAGAGGGCTGTCCACAGGAGATGTCCTCGCAATCTGACAGATTTGGAGCGCTTTTGCAAAGAAGAGTGGGCAAATATTGCCACGTCTAGATGTGCCATGCTAATAGACTCCTACCCAAAAAGACTGAGTGCTGTAATAAAATCAAAAGGTACTTCAACAAAGTTTTAGTTTAAGGGTGTGCACACTTATGCAACCAGGTTATTGTGAGTTTTTTATTTTTCCCCCTCAAAGATTTCAGTTTGTTTTTCAATTGAATTGTTCACGTTATAGGTCATATTAAAGGTAAAAAAAGTTCTGACATGATTTATCTTTGTCTCATTCTTTTACATCACAAAAACCTGGCATTTTAACAGAGGTGTGTAGGCTTTTTATATCCACTGTATGTTGGGTTTTATAATCCCAGATGAATGATTGTGTGTAGTTGCTTATTAAATGATTTAGGTATGAATGTGGGTATAATCTGTGAAAGGTAAAACAATAGTGGGGAAAAACAAAAACATTTGAATGGGTTCCCCAAAATTTTAATAGATTTGCTTTGCATTTTTTCATCGGGGGGGAAATTACTTTTAAATATTGAAGATGGTTATTTTGTCATTTCAATCCCCAGATCCCTCTAATAAACATATATTCGTATTTGAGACTTTATGGCTTGAGGAATAACCTAATTTAGATTAATACATCTATAATGACTCTATAACTGGACATCTTTATTTAAACATTTACTTTGTGTAAATATTGAAAGGTCTCATTATAATTGAAAACCTGTCTCTATGCTGAACATTTTACCTAAATTAATGTGTATTGTACAGGACAGATATAATGGACCACATAATTCAACTGTTTAGTTTTTATAATACATGTGAACTACTGGAAGTAGCCATTCATTGTTTTTTTTAAAAAAAAACTAAATAAATTGGCTAATATTTTCACCACTTCTACTTTTTTGCTTTTACCCCCATTATTCTCGCTTTTCTGATATCCAATTAGTGGTTAAGGCCCAGTTCAATAGCAGCAATACCCAGAGGGCTCGGGACAGTTGATGTCAAGATACTATGCCTTCTGAAGCACGTCCAATGTCGTTCATGTTCTTAACACACTGATCACTGAACCAGGAAGTCTAGAATTGAATCCTCATGTGGTGGAATGATGGTTTTGGCCAATTACACTCCAGACCTTATTTCACCACTTTTCAACAAACGGTCTGTAAGGATACGTATCCGCTACGTGGTATCTCTTGGCCATTTTATTTTCCAAATTAAACATTTTAAGCCATTGTTGGTCTATGTGTATCAATAGTTCATAGAGATTTGGCCATGGATATAGTGTGTAATATAACATTGTTCAGCTGGTGGCCATTTTGCAAATAAGCATTAATGGGGCAATTGTTAAAATTGGATGGCCCTATATCAAATAAAACATATTTTGGCATGGCTTAGTGGAGTTTGAAATCGGTCCAAATTGTTTTCCTGTAACCACTGCACTCGGGAGGTCAAAATGACAGTATAAACCTTTTTAAGGCCTTAAGTCCTTAACCATCACAATGGTTGATTTTGTTTTCTGCAGGTTTTATTCAGTGGGTGGGTAAATTTACAAAGCCATTTTGATATTGTTTGGAATTATTTGCCGTGCTTCTCATGGGTCCTATGCTGAGAAGGAAACCGTATAATGCAAAACTTTCTACGGCAACATACTCAGTCATTCAGTGCAGGATAGTTTCACTTTTCCGCAAGACGGATTCATCTGACAAACTTATTTTAGAGTGATCTACCACAGCACTGTTTCATCAACATGATCTTTGCTGGTTTTTATATGGGCGGAGGACATAATCAAATAGTTAAACCATTTGTTGTTTTGAATGCTTATGAAAATATAATATTGTAGTGCCTAGAAACCTCAAGGTTGTTCCATTAGCTCAGGGCTAATTACCATCTCCATAATCCATGCTGACCTCGCCTAACCTCCATCATGTTTTGGTTACTTCATTAGCATTTCACGCTCTGCTAGACTTCTGGTATCAATCATATTTACATTACGTTTCAACTCATTCCCTACAAAAAAATCTGAGTTGAAATGCAATCATTTACTTTATATAACATTTCAACAACACAGGAAGTGGTTTATTCTGTTATCTTCCTCGTGCATGTCTAAGTGTGTGAATAATTGTATATGTATGTAGAAAAAAAAAAAAAAACACTGCACTGCACTACACTGCAAGACCGCCACCCCATCAGCAGCCATGTAACTTCTGGTACTGTAGCTCCAGTGTTATTGCTTCCCCGAGGGATCTTCTGGTACTGTAGCTCCAGTGTTATTGCTTCCCCGAGGGATCTTTTGGTACTGTAGCTCCAGTGTTATTGCTTCCCAGAGGGATCTTTTGCTACTGTAGCTCCAGTGTTATTGCTTCCCCGAGGGATCTCCTGGTACTGTAGCTCCAGTGTTATTGCTTCCCCGAGGGATCTCCTGGTACTGTAGCTCCAGTGTTATTGCTTCCCCGAGGGATCTCCTGGTACTGTAGCTCCAGTGTTATTGCTTCCCCGAGGGATCTTCTGGTACTGTAGCTCCAGTGTTATTGCTTCCCCGAGGGATCTTTTGACTAGTTGCTTTAACTGGCAAAAGGACCTTGCAGTGGGCTGGACAACTAGAACTGAAAGCTTCACTAGGTGGATGTGCAGCATTACGATCCCTCATGTCCGTTGCCTTGGCGGCGTTGCATCGTGCGCCAGGAACAGGCCGTGTCTCAAGTGGTTCCCCACTTGAGCCGCGGACTATGTAGGGACCAGCATGCCGTTTGCAGACTATGTAGGGACCAGCATGCCGTTTGCAGACTATGTAGGGACCAGCGTGCCGTTTGCAGACTATGTAGGGACCAGCGTGCCATTTGGGATGGAGCAATAATGTGTTCTCCCGTTGATTTATGTTTGAGAGGCACAGAAAATGAGAGGGAACTTATTGAAATGAGAACTCAGAGGAAGACCACAAGGCTGTGGTGAAGGACAGCATGAGAAGGTCACAGAGCTCACATGAATCTTCCGACCTGTGTGTTCAGCCATCCAGAGGTCAAAGGCCAGGCCCACGTCCCAGTGGCCTCTCCTGAAGGGAGCACTTGTTCTCGACAAATCTTAAAACCATGTTGTTTGAGCTAGGTTGGAGGGAAGGGTATTTCTTACACCAGGGATTCCATATTATCTCTTGCTATCATCCCTGCCTCAGTATTATCCCTTCCTCTGTATCTTCCCTGCCTTGGTATCTTTCCTGCTTCGGTATCTTCCTGCCTCAGTATCTTCCCTGCCTCAGTATCTTTCCTGCCTCAGTATGATCTCTGTCTCTTCCCTGCCTTAGTTTAATCTCTGCCTCAATATCATCCCTTCCTCTGTATCATCCCTGCCTCAGCATCATCCCTGCCTCAGCACCATCCGTGCCTCAGCGTCATCGCTGCTTCAGTATCATCTCTGTCTCAGTAGAATCCCTTCCTCCGTTACTTCGCTGCCTCAGTATCAACCCTGTCTCAGTATCATCCCTGCCTCAGAATCATTAGGTCTCTTCACACTCCTCAAGTTCCACAGTGGGTGTGTGTTTTGCTATTTTTTTATTTCTGCTGAGACCTCAGGAAGAGTAGCAGCTGTTTAGCTAGGGACTAATGGCAATCCAAATGAATACTGCTGCTAAAATGATTTCTGCTTTCCACACAGTCAAATTGCTAGCCGACGAGACTTCACCTTGAGCCATGCGACAAATGACTGTATCTGACTCTCCCATCTATACAGGGGGAGGGATTGACACAATTACAAACAGGCTCTTGTGTGTTATGGAAATTAAGACAAGCCTATCTGTCAAATGTAGCAACTGATATTTGGGAATAATTACTCACAAATAGTTGGATTACTTTATATGTTATAGGAATAAGTATTTTGAAGGTTGTGTAAATAGTCTGATCTTTGTGCTGTTCAGTTTTAGATTAAGAGATAAATCACAGTATATTTGTTCTTCATTTGGAGTGACATAATGATTATCACAGTGCTAAACTTTTGTGTTCTCAAAGGTTCTCGGTGAGAGATGTGGCCCGTTTTACATCAGCAGAACCACGGGCCTCTTATGCACAGATGGGTGTTGTGTGAGGCTAGCCGGCCAGCTATCAGTTTAGGTTCCCTTTTCCATGTATTTACGAGGTCTGTTATGGAAATGAATTGAGTTCAGTCAGCTTAGATAGCTGAACAGACACACATGGGAACATGGTTAAACAATAGAACCCTCATATCATCCTGGTAATGATGCAAACGACATAGAATGAAATTCCTTATTCCATACTGCCTATTAAGTGCACTATTTTTTGACTAAGACCCATGTCAAAAGCTTAGTCCTGTGCAGAATAGAGTGCAGGGACAGATACCTAGCTATTAGCTGGTACTATGAGTGATTTATGTTTACTACTTTTGGAACCAGCCCACGCCGGGCCTTTGCATTTAGATTGTAACATTTGTTAACAGTTTCCAGTTATTTCCGCTCCTCAATAGCAAAGCCAAATGTCATTCTCGTCCGTTCTACACTGGACTATTTTTTCCCCCTAAGGCCAGTAAGGCTCTGGTGAAAAGTAGTGCTCTACGTATGGAATATGGTGCCATATGTGACCGTCCCCGGGGTTTAGTATGGGGTCAAGGTGTCACTCTGTGCCGCTCCAGTCAGCTGGCCGTCGCTGTGATGTGTAATTGGTGTGTGCATTACGGGTCTCTGCCTCGGGCCGCGCGGTGTAGCTGAGGGTTTACTGGACCTCCTCGCACCCACGTCTTTGGTGCAAGTCGACTGGTCTCAGTGGAGCGAAGGCCACCAGCCCTCACCACAGGTCAGCCGACCAGACGTCTATGCCTTCCCCCTCATGCGTTGTGTGTGTGTGTGTGTGTGTGTGTGAGGGAGGGGGGAGCAGCCACTGCGCTGGAGTTGTGGTACGACTGGGTCCTGCCGCCGTTTGGCTGCGGTGTTCTGTGACTATGTTGTCGTCGTTGTGGCGCAAGTGCGTGACGCCGCATGTTCTGGACTCGTGGTATGGCTTCTGCCCTGCTGTGTTTGTGTAGGATGGGCCCGGGCACATTTCTGTTGTGGTGTTCTATGACTTCACAGCCGAGGTTTCCCTCCTGCCAGCCCACGGGGAAACATGGGGCTATTTTTTCTCCTCCATGGTTGTAGAGACTGACGGGCTCCTACGTCATCCCTGCGTGTGTCACGCCTGACAGCCACGTCTGCTGGTCTGGGTGACAGAGAATCCCCATAGGGCCAAGGTCAAATTTAATGCTGTGTAGAAGGAACTGGATGACACACATCAAATCGAACGGAACTTTATTGTGCCAGCCCCAGGGACACGGGAACGTGTATTCTACTTTTGGTGCTCTGCTCAGACAAACACGCAATTGACAGAACAAGAACACACACACACACACACACAACACAGAACACACACAACACAGATCAAGGGCAAAAAGGCATATGTGGTTTTGTTAGATGCTTATTGCCAGGAAAACATGGCCATTAGCCATGCAGTGCAAAATATTGATGGGGAATGTTTTTACCAAGGACAAATAAAGGCATGTCGGTCTTTGTATAATTGTTCAGTCCAAAAGTCTGAGAAAAACCCCAGGTGTTTTAAGTATTACAATGGACATCCAATGTTGTGATTACCACTGCTTCAGGGCTGGGCACTTATTAAAGCACAGCATGAATGTCCACCATCAAAAATTCACGGCCTTAATATACATTATGCACCGCTAATAGTCACGTATATTTGTAAATGAGGTGTAGTTACAGTATATAGGCATGACGAATAGTAGCCTACTTATAACGGATATACCTGTTAATGACATAAACAATTCGTGATTTGCTCACAACTCCCAGGACGGATTTAACTGATTGCTTAAGAAAGGGTTTAACCATAATGTATTTACCTATATCCAACATATACTGTGCCAGATCGGACTGTAACGTTACGGGAATACATTTTTAAATAAATATTTCCCTGATGGATACGGTTCATCCTCTGTGAAGTAGTTGTCTTCTGAAAATGGTCTTGACACGCGCTCTGGACCAATAACCTGTAATCCCCATCCAGGTAGAAAATTACATGATATAGTATGGTAATAGTACGTTTAGTTAAACCATTAGGCACTGATGATCAATACCATTCTTTGTTCGTGTAATTTTAATGAGCAATATTTTTTAAACTTTTTTATTTTTTTAATTTTTTTCCCCCAGTGGCTATAACTGGATCTTCTAAAACCTGACCTCTTACATGTACGCTCGTGACGACGCGACCGTTAAGGATGCACTTATTTTTAAGAGAATGTGACCGTAGAAAGAAACACGCTCGCTGATATGGCGAGGTGGGTGGGCACACTTCCCAAGTATAAGTATGGAAACGACCTCATCTCGTCCTAACGTAACGGACTTCTACTTGAGAGACGGAGATGGGCGCTCACATGCGACCACAGCCAACAATGAAATTATATGTGGTGAGTTGTCTATCTTCACTGTTTATAATCTCTGTGGATGTTGTTTTGCTGTTTGACTTATTGTAACTATTTAATCAATTATTCCGATGTGTAAATTGAGATGAGAGCAGAGTGTTGGTGAACGGAAAAATGCCGGGTTTGCCTTGCAATGCGCTTCTTCAGGTTTTCGCTGCGGAGACAAACCATTCTGTTTTGTATCAAAATCATCTTTGAAGATAAACAATACATTGATCTGTGATACATGTATTGGTCATGATATGATTAGACAAACATTTGAAATGATTGTTTTAGAAATACTATTCCAATTCTTCTGTATAATTGTCGTTACATTTGTCATCTGTCCAATATTCAATATTTTTTCTTTTATTTGATACTTTGCACTTCTATGTGTGTTTATCATAGATGTCTTACCCCCACTGAATGACACTGTAAATAGATTTGGCTTCAATGTGCCTGAAAATCAACATGCTAAAATATTTCTCAACCACATGATTCACATAGCCGTATATTGTATTTTCACACAGCAACTCCTTTACATTTGTGTGAGGTGACGTTCTAGGTTGAGGCGGGATTTGCCTAACGTGTTGGTTCCATCCATACATGCATGTTTACTTTTCTTAAACCAGTAAAGAAATTAGCCATGCCTTGCACAGTGCTATTGGTCTTTGTCCCGTGGCTGAAAAGTGACTGTAGTGTAAATACGATTAGAGTAATGTCATTAAGATGTGCAGTTGTTGTTTTGTGACCTGTAAAACCACTGTATCAGTTTATCAGTCAAGATTCCGTCAGATAGGAACTGATGCTTTGAGAACGAATCACATGGATCCTTGTGTTCTTGCACAGGTGATCATGTGCCATGATAATGTTGGTTCCTTGTACTCTGTAAGGACGTCGCTAGAACAGTACCGGGCTAAATCTATATTCGTTGCCTTGTTATGCTAAATAAAGCAGTTTTTTTCTTTGGTGTGTTTTGCATGCTTAACTTCCCAACTGCGCTTATTGACGTGGTTTGCATGTCCACGCTGAGATCAGTATCATCCCCTTTGTTTCCATCAAGTTCCATTTTACTCCTGTGCATCGGATTATTGTTCTTTTAATTTATCCAAGTCAAATAAACTAAAATATGACCCAGATGAGGACTTGAATGAAAATAGCTTTATTTCATTTCAATGTTTCATTTTATAAAGTGTAGGCTAATGTTTATATTGGATATGATAAACTGACTTGCCTTCTGTGTAAATGAACGCAGGTGATATGAATCTCTGAGCAGAGCTGCAGGGAGCCATTCTTCTATGTGGTCGGGGATCTGGAATGTTATCTTTGAACTCTTTATCTTTACGCGCTGCACGCGGTGTTGTCCGTTACAACCAACTTCCCCAAAATTAGCAGTTAGGTGAGAGTGAGTGAAAGGTGGGCGAAAAGGTCAGACTGTGGCGCGCCGCCTTCCCTAATAAACAGACTTTGTTTATTGAATTTTCAAATGCTGAGGCTGTACCCACACACACACTTGCATAAAATATTAGTCAAACGCACAAACACTACGTAACATTTATTCAGAAAGGATCTACATAATATCCTGAAGGCAAGCTTCCTTACAGCCACTATAACTTGCTCATTTACATCAGCAGTGTTAGCGCTGGACTCATTTGATAGTGTTTTCTTTCAGTCGTAATAATACTCTACTTGGAACACAATCATATTAAATCTACTTTAATAACATGGTTTATTCCAATCATCAAATCACAAAGGAACAGTGGCTATCTTGATGGTGTCAGGACCTGTATCATGCAAATTATCACTGAGGAACACATTCATATTCACATTCATGTCATCCGTTTCTCAGGGGTAAACATCGTCACATTATTGTAGGTGTTGTGAATTGTTAAATCTGTCTGTTACAAAACAGAATACATTGGAGACAGTTTACTCAGGCTTTTTATAAAGTAGGCCTATGCAGCTTTTTATAAAATGCGTAAACACATCTTTCAACAGAAATTCATACATCATCTGTAGTTAATTAACAAATACTCACACTGACATAGCAGACCCCAACTCCAACCTTCCTACTTATTATTTATAGTCTGTTAGTTGTAACACATCAAGTCAAGTTATTATTTATAGTCTGTTAGTTGTAACACATCAAGTCAAGTTATTATTTATAGTCTGTTAGTTGTAACACATCAAGTCAAGTTATTATTTATAGTCTGTTAGTTGTAACACATCAAGTCAAGTTATTATTTATAGTCTGTTAGTTGTAACACATCAAGTCAAGTTATTATTTATAGCCTGTTAGTTGTAACACATCAAGTCATTATTTATAGTCTGTTAGTTGTAACACATCAAGTCGCAACCTTATCTGTCCCAGAAGGCAATTGGTTTTTCAACAAGAAGCACATGAGACCTAAAACATATATGAACATCTGAATCACAATACTGAACACAAGGTGCTAGTGTATCAGCCATGGGTGACAGACAGCAGTCTACAGTCACATCGATCAGTCCTGGGTGACAGCCGGTCAGTCCTGGGTGACAGCTGGTATAGAATAACCCTAATAATCAATATTCATAGAAATAATATTACTCTCTGCACATTCTCAAACATCAAGTTAACATTATAAAAATACACTTCACAAAAAAATTCTGATTGCATTAACATCACATCATCATCATTAACATCTCCCTGATTGCATTACCATTATCAACATCACATCATCCTCATTAACATCTCCCTGATTGCATTACCATCGTCAACATCACATCATCATCCTCATTAACATCTCCCTGACTGCATTACCATCGTCAACATCACATCATCCTCATTAACATCTTCCTTGACATCCATGGACAATCTAAAGACAAAGGACAGACGAGCCTTCCTCATCCCTATGTTCAAAATGCTGATGGCAGTGGGGATGAAGGAATGCTCGTTTCTGTTGGTCTTAACAGTGGGGACTGTTATCCTGGAGCCAGAGTGTCATGGTGATGTAGGGGGCAGGATGGTCAGAGGATGGATTCTGCCTTCCACAACACGTGTCAGCAGAAATCAGAGCCTTTGGAAGATTGCCTGTGGCTAAATTATGCTCAGTTACTGTAGACATACTCTCCTAGTGACACACATAGTCCTGCAGTATAAATCTCTGCTTGTGTGCTCTGTTTTTCTGTTTTGGTAATGATTGGTTTACAGTCAGTTCAGTTAAGGGCCGAAGGCTGGATCAGTCTCTGTCTGAGTGCTCTAACTGGGTTATTTGACAGTCAGTTTAGTTAAAGATTCGGTCTGAGATTCCTGGCCACTGGTTGTAAAAGTGGCGATGTCAAAGCAGAAAGCTCCACTATGTCATCTATGTGCCTATTTGTGCCCCATGTCATCAAATCCACACACTTTTAAACTTGGAATTTCATGGCTGACTGAGGAATGATGAAAGTGATTCTACTTATAGGTCATCCACAAATAAACAACCTATTACACATAATGCCCAAAATGGGAGGTTTAAAAAAAGATTTTGAAAATCATGAAAGTCCCAGAGTGCATTTTAAAGGCTGAAGGCGGGATCAGTCAGGGCCTGAGGCTTCTAATTGGGGCATTTTACAGTCAGTCTAGTTAGAGGCTGTGGGCCTGGTGAAGAGCTGGAATCCCCGCACAGACCACCTGCTCAGCAGGACTTCCTCTATCCGTTAGCTGTGCAGTCCACTGGTCTGGTCCTACTACTCCTGTGTTGTTGTTTGATTCGTATTTCCATCCCTGTTCCTGTTGGCCAGCATCCTGTTCCCTTCATAGTGCACTACCTTTAAAGACAGGGCTCTGGTCTAAAGTAGGGCACTGGATAGGAAACGGGGTGCCATTTGGGGAGCGGCCTGTGTTCCTCTTATCCTCTTATGCTTTCCTTATTCTCCACTTTGAAATGATTGTCTCTCTTCTGGGAAGACAGTGGCCTAGGTTAAAATAGAAAAGCGTTCTGATAAAAGGACATCATTTTTATTGGATTTTCAATTACACCTTTGCGTACGTTCGCCGATGTCAGTGCTGTTTTCTGTGGCCCGTGCCAGGAGGCCGACAAGCTGAACGACAACACGGTGGCAGGCCACAAACTCTTCACCACTCCCAAACACCCCACTCCTCAGGCAGGTCACTACTTTTGACCTAAACCGAAATAGCCCCCCAGTCAAAAAGTAGTGCACTATGAAGGGGAAATGCAGGCATTTGGAAAAAGGCCTGTGTGATATAGTGAAAGTGTGCAGCGTCTATAACTTGAAATCAAGCATTCCCTGTAAGCTGGCTGGCCGCCACAAGAGGGACCCGATGTGGCTTCCCTTCAGACGATCAGAACATTGCTATTATGGGCATCAGACACTCCGGGTGGGCGTCATTTCGCCTATAAAGCCTGCAGCAGTGTGTTTTGAATTGGTGACTTGTAACGGGATAATGTGAGGTTAAGAGTTCATTTGTCTTGATTCAATAACTTGATCCATACGCAGTGTCATTCGCTTGGAGTTAAACAGCTCACATGGGTTTGACAGTTTACCCTGAGGATTCATCTGCTAGCCAAGGATTCATCTGCTAGCCAAGGATTCATCTGCTAGCCAAGCCCCTGCCCTTCCATCTGATTTGGAGAAGCAAATGGATTTGGCCTGCAGAGTGGAGAAAGGGGAGGAGGGATGGGAGAAGGTAACCCAGTGGATGATAACGTAACAGAACACAACAAAAAGAACGTAAAGGAGAATGTAAGAAAAGATGTTATGCAAGAGAAGCGAAAGGATCAGACGGGAATTCAGCAGAAAGGCATGGGAGAGGAGGGAATGGCAAAGGAATGAAGACTTGGGAAATCCCAGCCTTTTTTATTCTCTATGTGACACTTGGTTTCCTCATTTGACCAGGAGCCAGTGTAGAAGTCATCCAGGCCAAGGCCCTCAACACACTGCCGTAGGTGCTGCTCAGGGCTGTTGCTTTGGGACGGTTCCGCTTCCCAAACGGGTCCCTACTCCATGTAGTCCTCTACTGGGCCCTGCTCAACATTAGTGCCCCAGTGAGTTGGTAATAGGGTGCGATTTGGGACGTCTCCGTGTTTTTCATGGCAGTGGGATAGGGGGAAGTCCATGGAGGGAGAATTCCTTTGCAGAGAGATGCTGTTCGTGGCATCTGGGCCACAGTCAATCATATCGAAGTCTCTGTTTGGTACTGGCTGGTTTCTGGCGTCATGTTGCCTTCCCGACAATCACTCTGTCAATTAGGAGAAGAAAACCCAGAATGCTTGGCGTCCTGGGAGCTGTTTACTCTTACCATACGCATTGTCTTTTGGGGGCTTTTTCTTTTCTCTCTTTCTGCACAGTAAATGTAAAAAGTATTGGAAAATGGTTATTTGACCTGAGGAACCCCTTTTTGGAACTCAAGCATAACTTTCATGACAAAGGGTTCTACTTAGAACCTTTAACACCCTAATCAGTTTATTTTTGAAAGGGAAATGGTGACTTTTACAATTCTTTGAAAGGCAAGAAAGGTTGTACATGTATGCATATAATATTATAAATAACATACAGTTTTCTGACCTAATCCAGTTAGATTATGAAAAATGGTTATTGGTAGAACCCTTCAGTGTTTAAGGTAGAACACTTAGCGAAGGATTCTACGAAACATGCATCAACATTGATTCACCTATGGGCGTGTGTGTGTCTCTCTTTTCACTCTCCATCTCTCTTTCTCCTTATCTCTCCATCTCACTCTTTTTTCCTCTTATCTCTCTCTGTATTTACCCGTGCTTTCTCTTTCCCCTCCACTTCTCCCTCTCCTCCTTTTTCTCCTTCCACTAAAAAAAATCACAATTCTCCTCCTCTCTTCATCCCTCCCTTACCTCCTCCTCCCTTTCCATCCCATCCTCATCTCCTACTCATCTCCTACTCTCTGTCCACCTCTCACTCCTCTCACCTCCCCCTTTCTTCTCTCTTCACCCCCCCCTCTCTCCATCCCTCCCTGACCTCCCCCTCTCCTCCCCCTCTTCTCTCTGTAGCTCTTTGCCGTTTCCTTCTCCTGGGCCTTCCACGAGATCCCGTCCCCCAAGTACCAGCATCGCGACCCTTTGACCTCTGAACCCCTCCTCTGTGACCAGTGTCCACCGGGGACCGCCGTCCTGACCCACTGCACCGCCGACTCCCCTACCGCCTGCTCTCCGTGCCCCGACCGGTCCTTCTCAGAACACTGGCACTGGGGCGACAGCTGCCAGTTCTGCACGGCCGTCTGCAAAGAGAGGCAGCTGGTCCGGAGGGAGTGCAACAGCACCCACGACCAGCTGTGTGAGTGTGTGCCGGGCCACCACCTGCTGGTGGAGTTCTGTGTCAAACACACTGCCTGTCAGCCTGGCTATGGGGTCACCGCTCCAGGTAGGGAATTCACCTCACTGATCGACTGGCCGGTCTTTGTTCTTTGAAACTGAAATGACACCGTTTGTGTGCTGGACTTTCTTTCCCATATTTGATAGTAGTTTTAGCCTCATGACGTTTCGCCCTTGTGATTTTGATTTTGGTGCGTAAAAAAGAAAGGAAAAAAAAAAGCCTTGGTTCCTGTTTCATTTTTAGGAATGTTCTGTGTAGAACCTGGGCTCCATGTGGAGTCAAAAGGGGTTTTACCTAGAACCAAATGGTTTTACCAGGAACCAGACTGTTATGGAACACATTTTGGAACCCTAATTCCAGCTATACACTGCGTATACCTAAAGGTTTGAAGATGTTATTTCTCGCCAGGCCAGGTCCTCAGAGAGGGGAGTGTTTTCTTGCCTGCGATGTCACAGCACCAATGCACTCGGCATTAGTCAGAGTCCACTAATTCACCGTCCAAAATGGGTTCTCCTCTCTGTGAGCCAAGTGACGATAATCAGTTCCTTGGCAAAGGCAGAGGTGGAGCTGTGAGTGACACTACTACTCAGTAGACAGAATAACTCTGCGGTCTGTTCCAGCCACCCGGGCCTCTCCTGTCAGCTTGCTCTTATTCCCGGGACTGAGCCCTCCATTGGACCAGAGCCCTCTGAGTCCCGGGCCAAGGGTAGTGCATTAGCAAGGAAATAGGGCACCATTTGGGAGCGTTGTCAGGCCAGACACTGAACTACGTCTTAGTAATTTGTCTCCGTCCTCTTTATTTTACTGTAACGGTTCACCGCTTTTGGTCCTGGCTTGTGATTTGGATGTGTTTGAGGCGAGGAAGAGGGGAGAGAAGTGGAGGGATGAGGAGAGGAAGAGGGGGAGGGATGAGGAGAGGAAGAGGGGAGAGAAGTGGAGGGATGAGGAGAGCTGAGTAGATGAGAGGAGGGTTTTTTGGCAAGAGTTTTACTATCAACGGTGTGATAAATGTCTCTGTTAGGGATGATGAATAGAGAGAGACGTTCCAGATTCTGCTGGAGACCCTTCCACTTGACTGGAGACTGGAAGATATTTCCTAATTCTATCACAGTTAACTGACCGGTTTGGTAAATTTTCCTCTGTGTCTACATATATATAGATGTTAGACAGAGAAAGACGATCTCTGTCGACTGTACATCACACCAGCAAGAGAGGCTTTAATTTAATTGTTTCTAGTTTTTCAGAAGTAAAAAAAACTATTTCCTTCCAAATTAATGTCAGATAGCTCCTCATCCTTAAAATCTGTGGGCCAAGAGAAGCAATAAAAATTCTACGAGCCATTGAAAACTTCAACTAACCTTACTACAGCTATCAAAAAATATATGGAAGTAGTGAAGGGGTGTGTGCACATGATATATGGGCACATATACTGCTGCAGCATGGGTTCCATTCCCATCTACTGGCATTTAAGCATATATATATATATATATATATATATACAGGTGCTGGTCATATAATTAGAATATCATCAAAAAGTTGATTTATTTCAGTAATTCCATTCAAAAAGTGAAACTTGTATAATGTATACATTCATTCCACACAGACTGATATATTTCAAGTGTTTATTCCTTTTAATCTTGATGATTATAACTGTCAACTAATGAAAACCCCAAATTCAGTATCTCAGAAAATTAGAATATTGTGAAAAGGTTCAATATTGAAGACTCCTGGTGCCACACTCTAATCAGCTAATTAACTCAAAACACCTGCAAAGGCCTTTAAATGGTCTCTCAGTCTAGTTCTGTAGGCTACACAATCATGGGGAAGACTGCTGACTTGACAGCTGTCCAAAAGACGACCACTGACACCTTGCACAAGGAGGGCAGGACACAAAAGGTCATTGCTAAAGAGGCTGGCTGTTCACAGAGCTCTGTGTCCAAGCACATTAATAGAGAGGCGAAGGGAAGGAAAAGATGTGGTAGAAAAAAGTGTACAAGCAATAGGGATAACCGCACCCTGGAGAGGATTGTGAAACAAAACCCATTCAAAAATGTGGGGGAGATTCACAAAGAGTGGACTGCAGCT
>JACXGI010008014.1:0-35015 GCA_016801175.1 Esox masquinongy
AGGATCTCAGAGCCAGTTTTCCTTTGTAGAATGTCAAAAGACCCAGTGTGGATAATAATCTGCATGTTGCTTGGATGTGTAGAGAGAATAACTGGCAACATTTCAGTTAGCTCTCTGACCGATGTGTCAGCCATGGTTAGGTTTTCAGTCTTTGCCATTCTGATATGCTTGGTTATGTCGTCCCCAATCAAGGTAGTATCTGGCTTATCAGATGTGGAGTTAGCAAAGTTTCTTCTTTCCCTCGTCCTATCAGTGGTTTTAGGGCTATTTCTTGTATTTTGGTTAGCCCTAATGCTAGTGTTGTGGTTAGCTTCCCTAGTTTAATTTACACATATTTCGTTCTGAGTCAGTGGTTCGAACCTGTTTTGCAGTGTAAGTTCAGGTGGTGGATTGAAGGTTGGTGCTCTCTTATTTGATTTCTTGCTGGATTTGCCTCTGCGCGCACAACGTCAGACCAAGTCCCCGCTGGAGTTGATGCCTTCGGTCTAGCCCCGGTGCTGTGCCAGTAAGATGTGTCATTGGGGAAGGCTGGTTTGAAAGCCTCTGCGGTTAATCCAGTGGCATTAGCACATGTCCAGGGGAGAGTGTCAACCAGGTCCGTGACAGAGTGGTCAAGATTTGAAGTAATCCCTTGTATACCAATCTGTGTCTGTCCTTTAGCATTTGGTAGCTCAACCCCTAGAGTAGCTGTTACAGAGTCAATGAATTGTTCACTCTCACGTATTTCAAGCTGTGTTATCGTCTCATTCAGCCGTTTGCTCTGAAATTGCTCTGATCTGTTCACCAGTTTTGACTGCGTTCTATCAAGTATAGGGAAATCTTTAGAGCTCTCTAGCCTTAGGTTAGCCTGTTTTGCTATGTTAGCATTAGCATTTGTTGATTCACCTATCGGACAGGACCCACAGTCCGACCGGAGGAGCGCTCTGGTGACTAAATCTTCTAAGCGGTTGATCTGTTCCTCCAACAGCTGTCTTAGCCCCTCCATCATAAAAAATCACTCAAAAATACAAAAGAACTATGCTGATCTCCTCTTTTAAAAATTATATAAAATTGTAAAAATACGATTATAACAAATATAGAACAAAAATGAAAGAAATGTAAAAGATTTAAAGAAGATTAAAAGAAAATTAAAAAGTCAGAAAAGAAAGAAAGGCTGGCAGAAGGCAGGAAGCAGGAGAGTTGCGTTATGCAATATTTCCCAAACAGCAGCTGTTTAACTTGTTTTTTCCAGCAAGACAGACAAACAGTATGAGTACTTCATATATTCCTCTACTTCTCTGCTATTTAAATCTGAATACGAAAATACCTCTAACCAAACCCAGGATACTGCAGTACCCATAACAACAGAATTTTTTGCAACTTTTCAAGAAACCGCGCCAATGGAATATACTATCCGAAACAGATACACAGACATGGATGTACTTATATGTACCTATACTTCTTACCGATTCAAATAAGAAAAAAATTAAGAGAAAGTATTTTACCAAACATAAGATTCTGTGACTGGAGTAACCACACCAACAGGATGTTTTGCTACTATTACACAAACATGGATAACAGCTTTCAAAAACATATAATTGTTTGCTGTACCAATGTATCGGCCAAAACTTAGTTTGAATCGGTTGTTAAAACAAGCCCCAGTAACTTTACTTGTATTGTTCAAATCTAGTCTTATATGGTCTCTCTGATTCCTATGCGGATGACATGTTCTCCATTTCTGACCATGAGGTGGCGACATTAAAATATGCCTGGCTGACATCTCAGCATGAATTTCTGCCATTCTGCCACCTCTGGTCCTTTGGTCATCCCAGTCCAATTGGAGGACTGCCCACAGTCACAATGCTTCACTGTCCATATTTGTTCAATTAAATTATTTGATCTCATTAAATGCTGTACTGAGTTTACTTACCATATGCTCACTTCACAGGTGTGGCGACCAGGACTTGTCCCAGACAATATAAGTGCCTGGATCCTGAAGGGCTTGCCCCTCCAGATAGAATCTGTGCCCCCCCCAGTTTTGTTTCCCCATAATCACTGCAAATGGTATATTCCCCCTCAGTCATTTCATCCTGGAGATGGGCCTGGGCTGTTTTACCTAGCACTTCTGAATTACTAAGGTCATGAGTCACAGCAACCCCTCCCCAAGATAGCAAAACTGAGTATTATAATCAGTTTGAAAGTACAGTTGTGCTCAAACATTTGCATACCCTTGGAGAATTGGTAATATATGTACCACTTGTAAAGAAAACATGAGTAAGTAGGCAAAATACATGTCTTATTTCTTATGGGATTCACAGTCAACTGTAGGTCATAACGGAATGGCACAATCATAAAACAAAACATGGCAACAAAGAAAAAAATGAACTGACCCCTGTTCAAAAGTCTGCATACCCTTTTCCCAGGGACACAGAGATAAACAAAACACACAGGTTCAACAAGGACTAAACAGCACACAGCAAACAATTGACTAGACAACACCAAACTGACTGGGTTTTTAAACCAGGGGTGTGTGATGCGATTGGGTAATGGAAAAAGGAACAGGTGGTGCAATTAGGAGGGGTGTTCACTGATTGGTCCCGGACAGCAGTCAGGCGATGCACTCATGACTGCCAGGTGGGAAACACCAACGAGCACAATCAGGAACATAAGGGACACCTGGGGAAACAGCAGGAGGGGAAAAACACAAACGCACATACAGGATACCTGCATGCATAACAAGAACCTTCACCTTTTTCTGCTGTAACCACTGGAGGGTCAACTTGGACTTGTACTAAGGTCATTGTCATGCTGGAAAGTCCAAGAGCGTCCCATGAGCAGCATTAGTGCAGAAGAATGCAAATTGTCTGCCAGTATTTTCTGATAACATGCTGCATTCATCTTGCCATCAATTTTCACAAGATTCCCCGTGCCTTCAGAGCTCACACACCCCCAAAACATCAGTGAGCCACCACCATGCTTCACAGTGGGGATGGTATTCTATTCACTATAGGCCTTGTTGACCCCTCTCCAAACATAGCGCTTATGGTTGTGACCATAAACCTCCATTTTGGTCTTTTCACTCCAAATTACAGTATGCCAGAAGCTGTGAGGCGTATCAAGGTGTTGTTGGGCATATTGTAACCAGGCTTTTTTGTGGCATTGGCGCAGTAAAGGCTTCTTTCTGGCAACTCGACCATGCAGCTCATTTTTGTTAAAGTATTGTCATATTGTGCTCCTTGAAACAACCACACCATTTTTTTCCAGAGCAGCTTGTATTTCTCCTGAGGTTACCTGTGGGTTTTTCTTTGTATCCCAAACAATTCTTCTGGCAGTTTTGGCTGAAATCTTTCTTGGTCTACCTGACCTTGGCTCAAGAAATCCCCGGACTTTCCACTTCTTAATACATGATTGAACAGTACTAACTGGCATTTGCAAGGCTTTGGATATCTTTTTATATCCTTTTCCATCTTTATAAAGTTCCACTACCTTGTTACGCAGGTCTTTTGACAGTTCTTTTCTGCTCCTCATGGCTCAGTATCTAGCCTACTCAGTGCATCCACGTGAGAGCTAACAAACTCATTGACTATTTATACACAGACACTAATTGCAATTTAAAAAGCCACGGGTTTGGGAAATTCACCTTTAATTGCCATTTTCACCTGTGTGTGTCACCTTGTGTGTCTGTAAAAAGGCCAAACATTTTATCAGGGCCATTTGGGTGATTTCTGTTATCATTATGATTTAAAAAGGAGCCAAACAACTATGTGATAATAAATGGCTTCAAATGATCACTGTCCTTAAATAAAAGACAGTTTTTTGCATGATCAGTCATATTTTCTAAATCAATGCCAAAATTTCACAATTTCAGCCAGGGCATGCAAACTTATGAGCACAACTGTCTGTACACTATTGTTCAAACGTTTGGGGTCACTTAGAAATTTACTTGTTTACAAAATACGGTGTGGACATTGTTGATGTTGTAAATGACTACTGAAGCTGGAAATGGCTGATTTTCAATGGAATATCTACATAAGCCGTGTACAAAGGCCCATTATCAGCAACCATCACTCCTGTGTTCCGATGGCATGTTGTGTTTGCTAATCTAAGTTTGTCATTTTAAAATGGAAATGGGATGCCAGCCTTCTAGGCAGAGTTCTTCCTCTGTCCAGTGTCTGTGTTCTTTTGCCTATCTTATTCTTTTCTTTTAATTGGCCAATCTGAGATGTGACTTTCTTTGCAACTCTGCCTTGAAGTCGAAAAAATAGACTTTTTGTTACCTCTCGGCAATCACCTACCCACAGTGTCTCTGTTGTGTCGGGTCTGGCTACTATCTGGCAACCATCGCAAGCTTTACAATGTCTCTTAGCTGCTTTATCTATGCCAAGCCACCACACCTTGGATCTGAGGTGCTGCTTCGTTCTTCCTAATATTCCTAGGTGTCCTTCATGAGCTAGTGTAAGTGCTCTCGCTCGTAGCGCCTGGGGTAGCACTATTTGAATTCCTCTTAGAACTAGATATCCAATAACACATAGCTCATTCGCTATTATGGCATTTTGTTTGCAGTTCTCGAAATGTCCGTTTAATACTGACTTTCGTACCTCCATCAGTTCTGAATCAGTGGCAGAGGCTTCCTTTACCTCTCTGGTGGTAAGTGCTCTGGGTGTAGCATTCACAACTACAAACCTCACATATTCGTCTGATCCATGTTGGTGCTTCTCCTGTCTCGTCGTCTGCCCCAGCATTCTTGACAGAGGATCAGCGATATTCTCCTTCCTTGGAATGTGAACAACTTTGAAGTCATACTGTAGAATGTGCTGTAGAATGTGGGCACAGGGTTTAGAGCGAGGACCATATATCACTTCCAGAGGCTTATGTTCTGTAACCAAGTCAAATCTCCTCCCGTATAAATACAGATGGAGTCTTTCGCAGGCCCAAACAAGTCTTAAGGCCTCTCTGTCAGAGAGTTCTTATGTTCACAATCAGTTAGACTATGGCTTACGTAACACACAGGCACCATCTCCCCTTGTTGGTCCTGCACCAGTACTGCCCCTAAACCTACACAGCTGGCATCAGCTATAACCTTGGTTGGCGCATCCTTGTCAAAATAGGCTAAGGTTCCCGCTCTGGCCAGTTCTTTCTTAAGCGCATTGAAAGATTGTCTTGGTTTTTTTCTGAACTCAAACGGTGTTTCCTTCCTTGTCAGGCATCTTAAAGGCTCAGACAGTGTCGCAAACTGTGGGATAAATCTGCTGCTGTATATGACAAGTCCTAAGAAACTCCTCACTTCCGTGGCATTCTCTGGTTCCCGGGCCTCCATCACAGCTCACATTATCTCTTCTGTTGGTCCGATAACTTTCTCTGACAACAGAATTCCCATAAAAATCAGTCTGCCTATGTTAAACCGGCACATTTCCTGGTTTAGTGTCAGTCTGCTTTGTGTTAGCCATGTCATGATAGCGTGTAGGCGTTTATTATGCGACCTCTGGTCCTGAGCGTGTACAAAGAATCTGAGAGCGATCTCATGTTGGTATTGCTCACTGGCTGAAGATACACCAAATAACAGTCTCTTGTATCTGTATACTCTATTGTGCACTGCAAATGTGGTGATTTCATGTGACTCTGGTATCAATTCCAGTTGGTGGTACGCCCATTTCAAATCCAATTTACAGAAAATGGTTGAGCCATTCACAACCTGGAGTATCTCATCCACAGTAGGGATAGGGTAGTGCCTATTGCCTCATTAGCTCATCTCATATCTAAACATAGCCTTACACCATTGTCTGTTTATGGTATGATAACCACTAGATTTACCCAGAGTGTGAGATCATTTACACATTCTATAATGTCCATGTCTATGAGTTATTTTATCTTGTACTCTACTGGTCCCCTCAGGTTGAATGGCTTGTGCCTAAGCGGCTGGGCTACAGGTTTTACCTCTGGGTTAATGTATGAACTGAGCTGCTAAGTTTGTTTTCCTATTCCCTGAAAGACTTCAGGGTATTGCTGTTGTAGTGACCCTTTAATATCCTTCACAGCTGAGATATCAGCACCAATTCTCAAAACCTCAAGTTTCATGGCAATTTCCTTCCCTAGTTGTGGTTCGCCGTTACCCTTGATTACCATGAATTCTGCCTTTTCTGCATTGTCACAGAGGATGATCGCACATGTGAATGCACCCTTTACCACTAATGGTTGACTAGACACATAGGAAAATAGCTTTCTCTCTGTTTTTGGGATTTATGAGTTACACCTTACATTTTCTGACTTCAGTCTTTCCCATGTTCCCCCATAACATTACTAGTTGCACCAGAATCAACCAGCATTTTTAAATTCACTCCCACCACACAAAAGGTAAGTCTCTCCGGACATGTTATTCTCATTAATAACAAACGCAAAATAATTTTGTTTTCCGACAGTGTTCACCTTTCCCCTCTTTGAAACATATGTGTGGCACATTATGGAGTAGTGGTCTTTTCCCTTGCAATTGTGGCATGTCTGTCCACATGTGGGGCACTGTGGATCTCTTCCAAGATGATCTACATTTCCATATCCGCAGCATTTTTTTCCGTTTTATCATATTTGTCCACCAATTTTCCTCATGCATATCCCCTTTTCTTTTCTCCTTTGAGCAATATGGTTTATTGTTTCTGTTTCAGCCTTAACTGACCCAGACATGGCTGACATCTGCTGTTCAATATCCTCACATTGTGACAGTCATTCCAACACACGTCAGTGTCAGTTCACGACCCTCTTCCAGTAATTTTCTGCGCATATATTCTGACATCCCTTTACTCAAAATTGCATCCTTCATCTGGTTGTCTGCATCGCCCCCATAACCACAGTCTTTAACCCCCTGCCTCAGGCAAGTAGCAAATTTTTGAACAGTCTCATCTTGTTTCTGAGAAATCTACTGAAACGTCTGTTGGGCAAATGTTGGGTTGATTCTAGGAATGAAATAAGCATTCAATGCAACGACTTGCAACCGTGTAGTCCGACACATCTCCCGTGTTCGGTAAAGGGGAAAATATATCTTGCATATCTGGTTCAGCAAGATGCAAAAGTAAAGCAGATCATCTCTGCTTTGTCGCAGCTGTAGAATTATCATCAGTATTAGTTTTTTCTCATCAGCATACAATTCAAAAGATGTAAGCTACCGCGTCCATCTTGGACCTAACAAAGCTTGCTCGGTATAGCAAGAAAAGTTTTGAATTCCGGATTTCTCCGTCTTTAACCAACAAAACTTGACCGTTTAGCTAACCAATACACAAAAGTTAGCGATCTTCGTCGCTAATGTTGAGTCTTAGTACTGAATTAGACTCTATCTGAATTAAATCATTAATGTCCGACACCCACACCTACACTGTTTATTCCAACTCAGCTTAACTTTCCACCACAACATCCGTGGTGGTCATAGGTCAAACCAATACATGACAGGGACAGTTGATTAGGCTCTGCCTATCACTGTGAACACCGACCCTAGCCGGATATCGGTTGGCTGGACAGGCTCGCACATTCACCCTGGCTCCTGCCTTGAGACGCATTAGCCGGCTACCTAAAGTGATAACTGGTGTTGGGGGCATCTGGATAAAACTTTTAAACCATGGAGGAATTGTAGAGAGTTGATGGACATTGTAATGTCTTAACTTCTGGGCTAATTGTATAAAAACGACACCAGGTTATATTCGTAACATAGCTTTAGTCAGAACACAGCAAAAACACATGTCGAACAGCGACCATAGTTTTCATCAACGCATGACGTTCCTCTCTTACACAACGTAAGTTGTATAGAATACAATCATGTTGGTCTCTACATACGTAAATAACTGAAACCCTATATATAACAACAAGTGTTCAAGTGTTATATGTTTAGTCTTACTGGTGGTGGTTTGCACAATCTCTCTAGGTACCACTTGGAGGGCAGTGGTGTTTCCTGCGGCAGCCGAATGACCATCTCTGGTGAGTCTCCATTCCGGGCCTCTTGTCCCGTATTCTCACTGCTTCCATCCATAACCTCCTGGCCTCCTATTGAAGGCGTTACCTGTGTAGCTACTGTCTCTGCTGTAGTTCCCCAGTGCTGCTGCTCCATATACGGCTGTACTGGTATCATTGTCTGGGATGCATGTCCACCTGTAGAATGGATCTGATCAATGTGTTGCTGCCAAACCATGCCTGGCCCCACTTGCACTTGATAATTTCTGGGCCCAGTCTGTGCCTGTATTGTCCCACATGCCCACTTTCCACACCTCCGATAGACTCTCACCATGATCTCCTGTCCTGTGGCGAGCTGACACTCTCGTCCACCACACAGTATCTTAGCCTGTTTGTGCAACACCTCATTGCGTCTGTTTGGCTTCATCAGGTCCAAGCGCGTGAGCAGTGCCCGTCTGAACATCAAGACTGCTGGTGTTTCACCCGTGGTAGCATGTGGGGTGTTTCTGTAAGATGCCAAGTATCGAGCCAGTCTTGTCTGTAGTGTTCCCCCATCTCGTCTGGATGCTCGAAGTCCCTGTTTGAGGGTCTGCACAAATCTCTCGGCCAATCCATTCATGGCTGGGTGGAACAGAGCCAGGTTGTCTGTTTTATCCCATTTGCTGCCATGAACTGTTTAAATTCTTAACTTACAAATGTCTGCACGTTGTCTCTGACTAGCTGAAGGGGAAGCCCAAAACAAGCAAACGTTGCTCTGAAACACTCTGTGGTCTGGGCCGAGGTCTGAAAACCTCTGGCCATTTGGAATGAGCAAAGACTCTTGGATATAGACTCATCAGTAGAAACTGTCTTATGGTTTGAAAACTATTTATCAAATGTATCACAATGTGTGCAGCTACAAAGTCTCACCTCTAAGCCTGTGAATGTGTTAAAGAGTATGCCACAGGGATCAGTTCTGGGACCACTCCTCTACAATTTACATAAATAAATTAGGCATAGATGTACCCGAAGTTAACTTTCATTTCTATGCAGATGATACTGTGATTTATTGTTCAGCACCCTCTCAAATTCTGGCCTTTCTCAGTTACTGCTTGCTTTTCATATTGTTCAACAAAGATTTCATCAACTGAAACTTGTTCTAAATGCTGATAAAACAAAATACATGTTGTTTTCAAAATAGATGTTGTTTTACTACATTGCATGGTAATGTAATTGAGTCTTTATCTGTATACAAATATCTTGGGATTTTAATTGATGACACTCTCCTTTAAGACATATTTTACACTTGGTAAAAAACCTGAGGTTAAAGTTGGGCTTTTATTTCAGAAATAGGTCCTACTTTTCGTATGAGGCAAGAAAGCACCTTGTGTATCCTACATTTCTACCTGTATTAGATTATGGTGCTGTCTTGTACATTCATGCCTCTATGTCCTCTTTATGTATGCTTGATACTGTATACCATGGGGCTTTGAGGTTTGTTACAAACTCTAAATCTCTCACCCATCACTGTACCCTATATGCGAGAGTGGGCTGGCCATCAATAGCTCTATGCAGATTATCCTATTGGTACATTTTTATTTACAAGGCCAATCTTGGAAATCTCCCAGTTTATTTATGCTCTTACATTGTCCAACAGACTAATGAGAAATATTGCTCCTACCACACCTACCACAATGATAGTAGCTTAACTGAAAACAGGCCACATGTTTTCGACATAAATTATCTAGCTAAATAGTTCTTAAAGTGACCCGATTATGTATCCATAACGGACAAGGAAACAATGGAACTCGTTTGTGTGCTACTTGATTGACAGCGCTCATCCGTATGGAACCCTATGGTCTGTTAATTACTCATTTACCTAGGTCACAGCATACTAAATGAAACCACCATAGAAATTAATATAAACTCATAACTGCCAATGTAATATAAAATAATAATAACAGCAAAACATCATATATTGGTTCTCAATTTCAACTTTCTATCACAGAACCATGAAAGGTTTTGAAGCAAAACTTGTGCTGAGAGTTGACACCTACATTTTGCAAAGACAGATCAATACCGTTCTCTCTACACCCAAAGGGACAAGTTGAAATAGATATACTGGCGAGGGACAGTATTCTGTCAACGGTGGACAGGAGTGAATGGGCCATACCCATTGTGCACATTATAAAGAAAGATGGCTCTATGAGAATGTGCTGGGATTTTAAGGTATCAGTGAATCCCAATAGAGGTGGATCAGTATCCCCTACCCAGACTGGATGACATATATGAAAAATATACCTAAAACAGGTATATTTGCAGCTGCCCGAGGAGTCAAAACAATATCTTAACGTAAACACACACAAAGGCCTGTACAGGTATAATAGACTTGTTCTTGGTATTACATCTGCCCCTGCTATTTGGCAACACACTATGGATCAAATTCTACTGGGCATTCCAGGGACCCAATGCCTGTTGGATGATGTGATCATAACAGGACAGACAGACAAGGAAAATCTGGCTAACTAGGAGTGTCCTCAGGTGACTAGAGGAGTACGGGCTATAGGCAAACTTGTGAGTTTTTCAAAGACAGAATAGTTTTCTGTGGACATGAAATTGACAGCAGTGGGCTACACAAAACACAAGACAAGATAGATGCTGTGGTCCAGGCACCACAGCCACAGAATGTGACACAGCTCAGGTCATTCATGGGGCTGATCAACAATTATCTGTTTTCTTCCAAACCTCTCCTCAGTGCTGCAACTCCTTAACCAGCTACTGGAAAATAACAAGAAGTGTTTGTGGACAGAACACTGTAAGAATATCTTCCAAGAAGCAAAATGTTTAATCACATCTGAACAAGTGCTGAGACACTCTGATCCTGAACTTCCAGTTAAGCTGGCGTGTGATGCCTCGCCTTTTGGTCTAGGGGCGGTCCTCTCACGTTTTAAAAGATGGATCAGAGAGACCAGTAGCTTTTGCTTCCAGGGCATTGAATAGTTCAGAGAAAAACTATTCTCAGATTGACAAGGAAGAACTGGAACTTGTGTGGGGTGTAAAAAAAATTCCACACATACCTATATGGCAGATACTTTATACCAGGCCAGCTGACAGTCTTGCCTGGGCCTGGGACGAGATAATCTTAGATGGGCCCTTTAATGTCAACCCAATGTCAGTTCTGGGCCCCCCCCTACCCTGGGCCCGGGACAACAGACTCGTTTGTCCCCCCCTATCGGCGGGCCTGCTTTACACTACCCACAGATCACCAGCCATTGTTGTCAATTTTAAGCCTATGAAAAGAGTTTCCAGCGATGTCTGCTGCCAGACTACAGTGGTATGTGTTATTCCTTGCGGGTCATCAGTATGACATTGAGTATAAACAGACAACTCAACACACAAATGCTGATGGACTATCGAGACTGCCTTGGGGTACCGGGAAGAAGTCAAGACTGGATGCAGTGGAGGTTTTCCATGCCTCACAGCTGGAAGCCTTACCAGTGACCAGCTTAGTAGTAAAATGTGAGACAAGACAAGACCCAATCTTATCAGAAGTCTACAAATATGCCATGTCTGGCTGGCCCACAACTGCAACAAAGATCTTACACCATACCTACAGTGGCGAAATGAGATAACCACTCATCAGCGGTGCTTGCAGTGGGGACAGAGAGGTGATTATACCCAGGAAATGCTAAAGTTAGGTTTTGCAACAACTTCATGAGGGCCATGTGGGGAGAGTGAAAATGAAACTGCTTGAACATAGCCACTTTTGGTGGCCCAGGTTGGACGAGTGGATAGAAGCCATGACAAAGAACTGTAATGGGTGTTTTGAAACCAGACACTTGCCCGTCCCGGTCCCTATGCACCCATGAGATGGCCAACAGGATCCTGGCAGAGAATTCATGTTGATTACACGGGACCTTTTGAAAAACACATGTTTTTGGTCACTGTTGATTTTATTTTTTTATTTTTATTTAACCAGGTCAGCCACATTGAGATTAACAATCTCTTTTTCAAAAGGGACCTAGTCAAAAATAGCAGCACACAGAAGTTACAGTACATAAAACCACAACACAAAACATAAAATACCATTGTTCCAATTAAGATCAAGATTCAAAACATTTACAGCAACCCATTTCTGTATATATCATGGTTTTGATGTTGTACTTAAAATCAATCTTATTCACTAAGCAATTTAGTTTTTAAATATTTTGTAGCTCATTCCAGGTGGAAGGTGCACAGCACTGGAATGTTTTTTTTCCTACTTCAGTACGTGTCCTAGGAACCGTCAACAAAATACAGTTATGAGATATGGAGGACTAAATGTGCCATAATATGAAATAAATAAATAAATAAATACATAAATTAATGAATAAATAATTAAATACTTAAATATATAAATAAATACACATTGCATTTGCATTGTGTACACTTATGCCTCGTCCTAATGAAATAGACATTTCATTTGGATGGTGTGAAGTTGTGCGTCATCCAAATGAAATGGGGCGGGACCTCACCCATTTGATAGAGCTGTCCACATTGGACTGTGTGTTTTATGCTTGGAACACTGTGATTGGACACTTGAGAAGGAACCATCAGATGAGGGCTGTCAATCATGTAGCACACAAACGAGTTTCATACAACTGGGTCGCTTTGAGAACTATTTTGCCAGAGAATGTATGTTGTTAGCATGTGGCCTGTTTTCAGTTAGGCTACTTTCATTGTGGTAGGTGCGTGATCAGGTAGAGGACTGGTGAACTGGGTGTGTCTTGTTTGCGCCAGGCTGCCAGCACTGATCTATAGCTCAATAGTAGGCGTAAGCCATTACAAGGTATGAAAAATACAGATTTCACTGTAGCAATGTTTTTTGTTGCCGATAGAATACATAGACACAAGGTGTTAAACAGAGGGAGCTGGGCAAGGTCGGGGCAGGCTGGACAAAACAGACACAACTCAAGTCACGTTTTCCACTTCCCTGTTATAATTGGATTTAACAATCATAACAAAACGTTACTCCCAACACCCATTCAAAAACTGAATAGGCCTGAATGTATCAGGCAGACTACGCATAGACAAGCAATCTGACATGCCTTATCCAGAGCGGCTCTGATGAGATACTGAAATCGCTTTTTCCTTTCTATTCTCTGAGTTGGGCTACTGGTTTGTTGTGTTTGTTTCACCATTTATACAGGGAAAACAAGCATGCAGGGTTGCCAAAATAAGTGCGGTGTGCAACTAAAAGATCGTTAACATTTATTGCCAGCTTGCTACTGTTAGTCAGTGGTCAATGTTGTCTCAATATCCTTCTCTAATTGTGTAGCCTCCTAGAAACTATACATTTGAATGGGCTTAATAGTGCAAATGTTTTTTTACAAATACCAAAACTAGCCCAATATAGAACATTAATTTGTTTAGAAAAAGAGCATGGTGTGCTTTGTGATTTTGGAAAACTGTTTTGCACTTTTTACTGAGAATATAATATCAATCAAATGTATCATATCATAATATCGAGTAGGATGTAATCCCCCCACTGACCGGTTGCTACTGTTACAAGTTTTTCAACTAGTGTAGTTCAAGTTCAACGTTTATTTATCAAATGCACCGAATAACACAGCGTCCTCCTGCACAATGAAATTCTTGTGACATGGCACCCGACATCTACGTAGTAAGAATTAAGAAATATATAAAGTAAAAAATATAGTAATAATATCCAATGAAAAAGAGTAGGATGGGGAATATGAAAATATGGGTAAAACCACATGATCATTGCGGCAACCCCATGATCAGGTGGAGGACAGGAAAAGTGTGTGTCCTTGGTTGTGCCAGGCTGCCAGCACCAGAAAAATAAAAAACTTACAATAACCTGGTTGCATAAGTGTGCACACCCTTAAACTAATACTTCGTTGAAGCACCTTTTGATTTTATTACAGCACTCAGTCTTTTTGGGTAGGAGTCTATTAGCATGGCACATCTTGACGTGGCAATATTTGCCCACTCTTCTTTGCAAAAGCGCTCCAAGTCTGTCAGATTGCAATATATATCTCCTGTGCACAACCCTCTTCAGATCACCCCACAGATGTTCAATTGGATTCAGGTCTGGGCTCTGGCTGGGCCATTCCAAAACGTTAATCTTCTTCTGGTGAAGCCATGCTTTTGTGAATTTGGATGTGTGCTTTGGGTCATTGTCGTGCTGAAAGGTGAACTTCCTCTTCAGCTTTCTAACGGACGCCCAAAGGTTTTGTGCCAAAATTGCCTGGTAATTGGAACTGTTCATAATTCCCTCCACCCTGACTAAGGCCCCGATTCCAGCTGAAGAAAAACAGACCCAAAGCGTGATGCTGCCACCACCATGCTTCACTGTGGGTATGGTGTTCTTTGGGTGATGTTCAGTGTTGTTTTTGCGCTAAGCATACCTTTTGGAATTATGACCAAAAAGTTCAACCTTGGTTTCATCAGACCATAACACATTTTCCCACGTGCTTATGGGAGACTTGATGTTTGTTTTTGCAAACTTCAGCCAGGCTTGGATGTTTTTCTTTGTAAGAAAAGTCTTCCGTCTTGCCACCCTACCCCATAGCCCATTCATATGAATAATATGGGAGATTGTTGTCACATGTAGCACACAGCCAGTACTTGCCAGAAATTCCTGCAGTTCCTTTAATATTGCTGTAGGTCTCTTGGAAGCCTCCCTGACCAGTTATCTTCTCGTCTTTTCATCAATTTTGGAGGGAAGTCCAGTTCTTGGTAATGTCTCTGTTGTACCATATTTTCTCCACTTGATGATGACTGTCTTCACTGTGTTCCATGGTATATCTAATGCTTTGGAAATTCTTTTGTACCATTGTCCTGACTGATATCTTTCAACAATGAGATCCCTCTGATGCTTTGGAAGCTCTCTGTGGACCATGGCATTTGCTCTGAGATGCAACTAAGAAAATGTCAGGAGAATCCTACTAGAACAGCTGAACTTTATTTGTGATTAATCAGAGTCACTTTAAATGATGGCAGGTGTGCAATGATTTCTATTTAACATGAGTTTGAATGTGATTGGTTAATTCTGAACACAGCCACATCCCCAGTTATAAGAGGGTGTGCACACTTATGCAACCAGGTTATTGTGAGGTTTTTATTTTTCATTTTTCCCCCTTGAAGATTTCAGTTTGTTTTTCAATTGAATTGTTCACATTATAGGTCACATTAAAAGTCGAAAAGGTTCAGACATGATTTATCTTTGTCTCATTCTTTTACATCACAACAACCTGGCATTTTAACAGGGGTGTGTAGACTTTTTATATCCACTGCATGTCTTAGAGCCGTTTGAAAACGTCCAGAAAGATACAGATTTCTCCGTAGAAATGTTTTTTAGTTGCCGATAAAATACACAGACGCAAGGTGTTAAACAGAGGGAATTGGGCCAGGTCGCACAGGCTGGAGAAAACACACACAACTCAAGGCGTGTTCTCCACATCCCCGTTATAATCGGATTTAACGTTAATAATAACACATTACTCCCGACACCCCCAAATATATATAGCCTAGGCCAAAATGTAGCAGGCCAATGGTAAGGTGTGATGCCAATGGAAAGGTAATTGTCTTCTCTATTTCAAGACACACACACTTCTCCGGTCCATCTTTCTGGATGTTTTCAAACGACTCTAAGACATAACTTGTCAAGGCTTACGCCTACCATTGAGCTATAGGACGGTGCTGGCAGCCTGGCACAACCAAGACACACACACTTTTCCGGTCCTCCACCTGATCATGCGGTTGCCGCGATGAAAGTAACTGAAAACAGGTCACATGCAAACAAAATAAATTCTCTGGTTAAAGAGTTCTCAAAGTGACCCAATTGTGTATCCGTAACGGACAAGGAAACAATGGAACTCGTTTGTGTGCTACTTGATTGACAGCGCTCATTGGATAGTTTGCACTCAAGTGTCCAATCACAGTGTTCCAAGCATAAAACACTGCAGTCCAATGAGGACAGCTCTATCAAATGGGTTAGGTCCCGCCCCAATGCATTTGGACGATGTACAACTTCACACCATCCAATTGAAATGTCTATTGCATTTGGACGATGTACAGCTTCACACCATCGAAATGAGATGTCTATTGCATTTGGACAACGCACAAGTTTACACAATCCAAATGAAATGACTATTGCATTTGGACCACACACAATTTCACACCATCCAAATGAAATGTCTATTTGCATAAATGGTGAAACAAACACAACAAACCAGTAGCCCAACTCACGGAGAATAGAAAGAAAAAAGTGATTTCAGTGTCTCATCAGGGCCGCTCTGGATAAGGCATGTCAGATTTCTTGTCTATGCGTAGTCTGCCTGATACATTCAGGCCTATTCAGTTTTTGACTGGGTGTTGGGAGTAACGCTGGCAGCCTGGCACAAACAAGACACACCCACTTCACCAGTCCTCCACCTGATCACGCACCTACCAATGAAAGTAGCCTAACTGAAAACAGGCCACATGCTAACAACATACATTCTCTGGCTAAATAGTTCTCAAAGCGACCCAATTATGTATCCATAACGGACAAGGAAACATTGAAACTAGTTTGTGTACTACATGATTGACAGCCCTCATCTGATGGTTTCTTCTCAAGTGTCCAATCACAGTGTTCCAAGCATAAAACACACAGTCCAATGTGGACAGCTCTATCAAATGGGTTAGGTCCCACCCCATTGCATTTGGACGACGCACAACTTCACACCATCCAAATGAAATGTCTGTTGCATTTGGACGATGTATAACTTCACACCATCCAAAGGAAATGTCTATTGCATTTGGACGATGTATATATGTACAAAGTGCAAATACAATGTGTATTTATTTATTTATTCATTTCATTTTATGGCACATTTTGTCCTCCATAAATATGTCAAAATGTTTGAAATTGGCTGCTTAAATATATTTATAAAAAATGTATTTAATAAATTTTTAAAATGCATGCCTAAATATACTGTAGCATTGGACAGGCTGTGTTTCAAACCTATGACCTTACGTTCCACAATCAGGTGCACAAACCACTACTCCAAACAGGATTATTTCATTTAGTGGCAAGTAGTGGCCTTACCAAGTTTGCTATAGTACATTAGAATATATTTGTGACCGTAAGATGAAATGTATTTTGGTAATGTATATCTATAAAATGTGTTTTAACACCTAAAAGTGATATAATCAATACTTCGGTAATTACATTTCATCTTTTTACTTTCACAGGATCTGAAAAATGCATTTTAATATGGACTTCAAAATACATTTTGTAATGTATTTTCTATACAAAATACATGTACATGTAATGAGCACATCTTTGACAGTGAAATACATTTGGACAAAACTGAAATGTATTTATACATTTTCAAATACATTTCGGAATAAAAGCTGAAATACATTTTGATAGCTGAAATGTATTTTGAATAAAGTTAAATGTATTTATACATTTTTAAATACATTTCAGAATAAAAGGTGAAATACATTCTGATACCTGAAATGTATTTTGAATTAAGTTAAATTTATTCGACATATATTCATCATATATTCTATATACATTTTGCATTGCAAAAATATATTTATTTTCCATATGGGATGCCCTACGGCCACTATGGCCTTTGTGCCCCTGCCACTGTGAAAAACTCGCAGTCAGCAGTTAGTTTGTAGTTGTTTGTAACAACCACAAGAACGGACTACATGCAGGTAAGCAAGCTAGCTAGTTATCGACAGATAGCTGACTCATTTAGTGATTACCGGAATCAAACCTCTCTGTTTTGGAAGGTGCGTTCATGAGCTACTGGGAGGTGGGAAAGATCCGACCTCTGAGTGGGAGAATAGGCCTACACCTGAATGCTTTTTGAAAACTCAGAGAAGTAACTTTAGGTTTGACATCACTCGACATGGCAGCGTTTGTGGTGAAAAATTAGAAAACAAGAATTACTTGCTCCGCGCACAAAAGCCAGTATATTTTTATAATTAGGTCGTACTCATTAGCGCTGGTGATTGTGATGTTAAAGGATACTTTGCGGTTTTCTTTTGTGTAACTGAGGTAATGTTATGCCTCTGGCTAGCTAGCCTTAATGTTACTTAACTGTCAATACCGTAGCCTGTTTGTTGTCGTCATGTGAACGCTCCCAACTAAAACTTCTGAAATGAAACAGATTCCAGAATCTTTAAAAATGTTGGGGGGGAGTAGATGTAATTTCAAGGATTAAAACATGACAATTTAACTTTTTATGTGGAAAAAAACATCTGTTATAATAAGTTATATAATTATTCAAAATATGATATTAAAAAAGTGAATAATGTATGTTTTTATGCCATGCATGTTTTTTTTCCCCTATAAACAAGTGAAGTTGTTTATTTGTAAGCTCCAAATCCTCTTATTTCACTCAATGGCCTTTGTGCCCTAAACATTTTTGTGAAACCGAAGGCCAAATGGCCTTGCCCCTAAAATGACGAAATTCCAAGCCTGCCTAGCATCTGTTCTTTGTTGAGTGTGTGAGTAATATGAGTAGGGGGCATGGCCAGTGAAGAAGTTACAAAGACGCCTGTCGTACCTAGATTCTTTGATTACTCGGAGTGCGGTCATACTAGGTGGCTGTATATCGATTATCCCATGCGCACGTAAAAAATTAAAAAACCTTTATAGAACTTTGGACTCAAGACCGATATAATTTTCTTTTACAGTTCCCATCTGATCACAGAACACTGCCTCATATTTCTTTAGCAAATGCTCCAGTCTTCTACGTGTCTGTATCTGTGGGGTCTGTTGTTTGCAGCATCTTCAAATCATACCAGTTTAGCTTAATCGGGGTCAACCAGTCTCTGCCAAATAATGGGGGTCCTGTACCTTGTACCACATACAATTGTAGTTTCAGTGTTTTCTCACCATATTTGACCTACACATCCACTATCCCAATTGGGCTTAGCTTTTCACCAGAATATGTCTTGAGTAACACCTAAGTTTGTCTCATCTGTAAGTTCTTAAAGTGTTGCTTGTAGGTTACCTTGGAGATAACGGATACTGCCAACCTTGTATCAAGTTACATTTTCAGTGGAATGCCTTCTATTTCTGGGGTCACCCATATAATGTTAATGCTTTCTTTAGACAGCTTATTAATCTCCACTGTCCCAATGAACATTTCATCTGAATCACTGTCACTTTTCTCTGTCATTGCATTAACAGATCCCTTATTTGTTTCAGTTTCCTTGTTGTTTTTCACTTTGCATGCTACTTTAATGTGGCCTCTGCGATTACATTTATGACATCTCATCCTTAAAGAGATAGTTCGTCCAAAATCCACTTACACCAAATTGTTCCTTAAGGCACATAGTCATTTTTTAAAACATTAAAAAATGACAATTACACCCTTGCTGTCTTGCCAGGTGGGCTCTCATCGCCACTGGGATGCCCTCCCTCCAATGCCATTCGGGGGCGGAGTCACTGGCTTGTTGCTGTCTCTCTGTTGCGCACTTGTGCAATTGGGCTGTACTCTGCTGGCAATACTCGGCCCTCTTTCAGGGTGGTTGCGGTTGGTGGGTGTCCCTTTGGTTGATGCTTGGCAATGTGGGTGGATTGATTTCCTGCCTGTTGGGCCCTGTCCGGGGCCTCCCCCAGATAGGGCCACAGTGTCACTGGACCCCCCTGTCTCAGCCCCAAGGTCTTACGCTGCTATACTATTGTGCTGGGGAAGTAGGGTCAGTTCTCCTTCACTATAAATACCTGTAGATCTAAGGAATGCATTTTCTAAATTTTCCCTGTCTCCTGCCGTTTTAACCTAGGAGGACATGAGGTCTTGGCCCACACCTGAGGAGTACCAGGCTTGAAAGACCCGTTGCTGTCCCTGTCCAAAGTCCTCCTGGTTGTGTTGCAGATCAAGACGATACCTGATGATTTCAGCTGCCACTGTGCTGACACCTCCCCCCTCCCCCGTGTTGTCCCTGTCCATCTGGTCATGCTTCCGACATGGACTAAGTTTAAATAGACTCTGGACTCAGCCCACATGCATTTATTAATTATTACAATTTGTACTCTTAATATGTTCAGCCGGCACAGCCAGAAGTGGACTGGCCACCCTTCTGAGCCTGGGTCCTCTCTAGGGTTCTTCTTAAATTTCAGCCTCTTAGGGAGTTTTTCCTAGCCACTGTAATTCAACACTACTGTTGTTTGCTCCTTGGGGTTTAAGGGCGGGTGTTTTGTAAAAGCACTTTGTGACAACTGCTGATGTAAAAAGGGCTTTATAAATAAATTTGATTTGATAAATTTGATTTATTAGCTCTGTCCATTATTCAGCTCTGTCTCAGTTAGTAATTAGCATTATTAGTATTGTACAACTTCATGAATGGAATCGGTGCGTACCACTATCGCAAAGCTGCATTGCAAGCAGAAAACAACTCTAAAACACTCCAAACTAAGTGGCGTTGTTTACCTCAAAGAACATGATGTTATATTCCTCGAAATAAAGATTTAATTTTCATGATATAATTCTCATTTCAAATAAACAGGTACTTCCTGTGTTTACCGGTCAGTTTTGTTCACAATTGTCAATCCACGCATTCTTTTGGGAAGTTTTTTGCATGAGAGAGAAAGGAAAATACATATATTATTGTCTGTCTCTGAATACGACCAGGAAGAACACTTTTCGGGGGATAGAACCTTGCTTGTTCTAACCAGAATACACAGAGCATGAATTTGCCAAACTAAAAGCTCGGACAGGGGGTCAATGGTGACCCAACCCTTGCCCAGAATCCTTGCCCAGAACATCTGGATGTCATTAAAGTACACAATGTGTACTTTGTGTATTATAACATAGCAAACGAAAGTATCACTTACAATCTGTCTTGTCTCCATGGGTTGAACTGAGTAACTTGATGAAATTGCATTCGCCTTTAACCCTCTTTTAAGTGAACATGGGTCACGATCCTCTGCAGTAAAATGTTTCTCGCATATTCGTATGTCTCGTTGGCGAAGTTGCTCCATTGATTCTCCCACAATACGACTCAGGAGAGGCAGAGGTACTGTCCCAGTTGCAGAGCGGTTAGACGTGGCCGAAGATGGTACAAACAAAGGAAATCAGGAAGTTCAAAGTTCAAAGTACAGCTCCGGACAAAATTAAGAGACCTCTGCACCTTTTTCTTTCCTTTCCAAAAACGTTGAAAAGGAAAGTTTTGAGTGAGGAGCAGAAGAGTTCAATTTGTGGTGGTCTCTTAATTTTAACCCTTTTGTTCCTCACTCAAAACCTTCCTTTTCGACTTTTTTGGAAAGGAGCTCTATATTTATCAAATGCACTGAATAACAAAAGTGCAAATCTCTAATGTAAAGATGTCAAAGTGGCCTAGAATTATGTGTGAAACACATGTTCAAATAGGTTACATATTACCTGTCCTATTTATTACGTTGCCTGCTGCTTTTTTGTTGTTTCTGTCGTGCATGTGGAACACAAAGATGCGCTCTCCCAACTATTTATTCTTCAGTGGAGACAATCTTTCATTAAAATGGCTTCATCTTATATGCAAATAATCTTTTTGGGCTTAACACTTTTGAAGGAAATTAAGGAGCCAAATGAACGGCTCCTTTCACCAGTGATCCTTTCACCAAACTTCACCAAAAAGAGTTTGTTCGCAAATGAGCTGTGGATTTGGCGGTTTTCTCTATATACTTTTGCTTTCTTTTATACTGTGTCTTCAGTCAGTTCTAAATAGACATCCACCTTAGTCACAGTAACTCTAATTGACCTCAATGTTTCTATATTGTTATCAGGAACATAACTTCATGACCATGAAATGTTGTTCCAATGTAACCTGCTCTGACCAGTACTTGGTAAGTCATTATTACTGGGCAGAAACTCTGAAATTAATGCCATGAGTTATCTTCATTTACTATAATTGGGCAGTTGCCAAACAGATTTCATTACTACTTTCCTCAACACAAGTAATTTGAAATGTCACAGATGGGCTAACCATCTACGAGAACTGTCATGTGTATTGCGAAGGAAAGGACTAGTTGTGGAGGAAGCTAAACTGTTAAAAATAGCAATGTTGATGTTAAAGTTACACTAAGATGTGTGATACGAAAAGTAACAACACTTATTTTCTGTTTTGTATAAAGTCATTGTTAGAAAAATACAGCAAACATCAGTAAAAAAACAACACAGCAATAAAACTTAAACTTGTCACATAGTATAAAAAATATTGATGTTCAAGACATGAGTATTTACAAATAAAAGTCACCTGCAAAAGAACATGTATTCCTCAATATCAAAGTCAATAGCAGCATCAATTAAAAGTATTAACTATGGTCAGAGAACCATGAACCTAGTGCGTTGAACCAAATCAAACATACATTCCTTAAACATAGAGGGGGTGGAAAAAATAACAGAAACACCACATGGAAAATGACTTTTTTTGAAGTAACTAAATCACAATTACCTACACAGCTACAGAGTTCACATTAGGGTGATTGTCAAATTAGCAGTACGTGTCAGTATGTGTCAGCTATAAAGGGGTCTGACTCAAATTCCTAGTTTATTTGAGTTTTCAAAGCAACTAACAGTTCCAAAATGGTCAAATAGTGCCGGTGCATTGGTCACAACAATGGAAAATGATTCTATGAGTCAAGGGGAACAGTCTCAAAAATCAGCCTATGCAAAACATGGACAAATTGTATCAGCAAAGAACAGTGGTCGTAGATCAAAGTTGTCCGACAGAGATAGACAAACAGGATAGTTGCTAAATGCCCTAAAAGTACAGTCTCAAAAATTAACAGATTTGAATTAGCATCTCTGTGACTCAGTCTAAACAAAAAATATATGTTGTTAGCTTCACAAAGCTGAAAATTATGGCAGGGTTGCTATGCAGAAACCGCTTGTATCCAAGGCCAGTGCACAAAGATGCATAACTTTGTGTGAGGACCACAAAAGCTGGACTGACCCAGAGTAATGTAAAGAAGTAATATAGTCTGATGAGCCATTATTTATGCAATTTCCTACCCCCGGATTGATTTACATTTGGAGGAAGTCAAAGAACTCCTCAGACCACAATATCTGCTGCCAACTGTGATCCATAATGACATGGATAGCTATCTCGTGGGAGCCATTGTGTCTGATGATTGCTCTGCATGGTGGTTGCATTTTACAGGATCAGGTGCACCCTATGGTGCAGACACTGTTTCCTCATGATGTTCCAACATTTAAGGATGATAGACAATGCTAAACGAATACAAGAGTGGTTTTATGAACACCAGGCTGGCAAGGTGTAATATCCCACTACACACAGTTCAGGACTTATATGGCAGCATTCAAAGAATGATTGGCACTTTTCTGAAGAAAAAGGGGGGCCCTAACTCCTTATTAGGTCCTTGATATTAATATATTGTTAGTTGTTCCCATTATTTTGTTCACCCTCTGTATTTGACAGTAATAAAACACTCACATCAGACATCAATGTGCATGGCAGAAAGAAAAAGAAAAATCCACATAATGCAAAAAAAGTGAAATGCACAACATTTACATTTCATTTTTTTGCTGGTGCTCTGTGAGAATTCTGTATTCTGCCACCAACATGGCTGCGCATTGCCCTACTGTTTGCAAAAACAGTAAACACAGTAAACATACACTGAACACGCAGAAGTTATGAGTAAAAATAAACAATATACATAGTATATAAAACATCTCTCTCAATTACAACTACCAAAACCTATTAGAGGAAGACCTTAAAAACTTTACAGGCATTGTCTGCAGTATTTTAAGTTTTTTTTAATCTAAGAGGTTTGAATTTAAGCCGCATCATGCCAGGGGGCAGTGATTGCCTTCAAAATCACTTCAGTCTCCTGAGCACTGCTTGTTCAGTTTATCCATGGGAGAGCTATGGTGCCTGATGTTGCGCTTGAATCTTTTCCATTTGCTGGAGGATTAATATAGACCACCGGGGAACTTACATTTTGAGAGAAACCTGGTGAGCTTTTATTCGGAGTTGAATCTAAGAGGCAAACATAAGTAATCAAATCAGAAACATTCAATGTACAGCAGGTTTAAAAGTTGTGATGATAAATCACATTGTTATCATTGTTGTAAATTTTAGGCTAACAGCCTGACTTACATTCCATTTATTTTTCCCTCCAATTACGTTTGTTTGACCATTTGTATCCAACTCCATTTTTTTCTGCTGTAACCAGAAGAACATGTCAATATCTGGAATCAATATTATCTGACTATAATATACAAAATATTTAAAGAGAATGTTCTTTTGCTAATGGCTTGTGACTACCATGCTTACCGGACTTTCTAGGGTCTTTTGGAGGTTCACGATGGATACACTTTGTCAAAATCTTGGCCTGAACAATGCTCTTTTTCATCAAAATGGTAGCTTCAGCTGGCATTTCACGCTTTCTTTTGAATATCTTATTATATGCACCACTTGGTCCAGGCTTTCCCTCTAGATCTTGCCTTTTCTCTTCCCAAACACAGGGCTGCTCCGCTGTATTCTTGCAGTTCACATGCATATCCTCTTTGTCAGAAGGCTTTGTATCATCTGGATCTGTGCAAGACCTGTTGAGCATGACTTCCATCTCGTGATCAAGGCGCTTGAAGAAGTGAACTTTCCTTGGGTTCAAAGAAAAGGTGACTTTCAACATAGGTTTAGGCTGAGCATTAACTTGTTTCAGAATGGGTCGGATGATTCTGGTCTCCTGAATCACATGTGGTCCTTCTACTTCCTCTGAAGGACATCCTAATTGTCTGCGAATCCGGGGGGGTGGAGTTGGAACAAAGCTACTCTCCCAATCAGAGAACACCTGCTGCCTAGCAGAGACCTTTGGCTCAAAATATTTGTTGCCATGAGGCAGTGATACCAAATTTGGAAAAGCATGAATACTTTGGCCAAAACGGTTGGAAATCGACAGCTTCTTAAGAGGTTTCGGCTTGTGTGCCACTCTTACAGATTTTTTCAACAGCTGTGGTTCAGGAAAAGCATCGGGAGAGGTCTCTGGTCTGTTCTCATCTTCATTCCCATTTTTTCGGATCTCTGCAGTCTTTGAAAGCTTCGGAATCCTTGGCAGCTTTGGCTTGGGGACCAGTGAGTTGTTCTGGCGTTCGATTGTTTTATACCTTCCTTCCTCATTTCTAAAAAATGCCTTTGAAGTTTTTGGCAACTTCAATTTCTGGGATATCAAGGCGCTTGCTGCCTTACATTTGAGTTTGGTTTGGTCAAGATTTCCATCCATGGACTGAGGGGTCATCAAGGCCTTTACCAGAGAAATTCCAGGCTCTCCTTTATTCTTCTCCACTCTCTTCTGGCCTGGTGGGGAACCTTCCACTGTTTCCTGGTTTGGTGGAGAACCTTTTCTGACAATAGGTTTGAGGAAAGACAGCTTTTCCAATCTGACTTGAAGTGTTCTGTGTTTCTCTTTGAGATTAGGAGACCATGACATTTCAGAGGAGTGGTGTCTGGGAATTTTTTTGGGGGCTTTACCTTTCGTCAATTTGGGGACTCCGTCTGTATGTTTTGACGGCAAGCAGTTCAGTATTTCAGGGACATTTGGGGGGCATTTGAAAGAAGCTGTGAAAGGTGACGATCCCTGCACATGGAGACTTTTCACACCAGGACATGACAGTGAGTTTTCACTTCTGCTGTTCTTTGCACCTTCCACTGGCTGGGGCTGTAACTCTTTAGAATCACTAGAGTATCTGCCTTCAGTTTCAGTTGAAGCTCTCTTTCGGGATTTCTTGATCATAGATTGTCTGGCCACATTTTCAGTTTGTCGCCTCTTCTTCTGACTACTTTGATGTTCTTTGTGCACTTTCTCAGTGGAATGTTGTTTCTTCATTAGCTTCTTGTCCTTGTATTGACTGCCCTTGTGTTGTTGCTCATTCAGTGATTCCCTATTCTTATTTTGGCATGGATCGTAATCACTCTTCCTCTCACTCAAGTGTCTGCTCTTTTGTGAATGTAGTTTTTTGTGTCGGTGTTGACTATCTACAGGCATCTTCCCCCCAGAGCACTTAGGGGATGGGGTAGGTGGCGGTTCCATCTTGGCTGTATTTTGGCCTATCTTAGGATCTTGTTTGTCGGTGGGAACTGGGTGAAGAGGGTTTTCCTTCTCAGTCTTTTTGTTTACCTTTTGAGTTTTGTATTGGTTGACAAAATCAGCAATTGCGTTATAGTCCTCTGCAAGTGAGTCACAGTCTTCTATAGGTGAGCACCAGTTGTGTGCCATGTTAGCTTTCAACTCAGAGGGGCTTACAACTTTGGGAAGTGAAAGAGTACTCATAATACAGTCTTGGACATCCTCTTGAAGTATTTCCTTATTCTCAGAACTGGGTTTGGTATGGGTAGTACGTTCTTGAGATGACTCACATATGGCAGGCTTTGTTTCGTGCTCAGAGCATAGTTTACAGTTAATCTTCTTGGTCTCCTGATCTGAATCCTCATTTGTATCTGATGAGAATAAAATGCCAGAGATTTGTATGACACCTGTACATGGCAGCATTTTTTCCTCTGAGTTACTGCCACTGAATTGCTTGTCATCACCCTCTTCAGTTGGTTGTCTTTGCACCTTGTCTCTGCATGGATTAGGGGGGAGGCAACTGGGGACAGAGTCAGACACGTCCATCTCCTGATCTGAACTGCCACATGTATCTGAAAGGGTAAGGCATTGTTCCGTCATTATTTTCTCTTTCTGACAACTGAAACATAGTCCCATCTCAAACCCATAGTCAGTTTCAGTTATACAGGGGCAGTAGCAGACTTTTTGAAAGCAACCATGTCCTATATTCTGGGATTGTTCTGTCTGGATCTTCTCTTGGTTTTCAGAGCATGGTGCAGGCCATCCGATTTGGACTGCAGAGCCTTTTTCAATCTGGTTAAACAGTTTCAAAGCATCGTCAGGTGTGAGGACAGTCAAATTCATTGGTGAAAGTGGGTCTGTGTTGGAGTCTATTGTTATGTCTGTGAGAGTTCTGAGATATTCATCTGTTGGGAGGCCTGTGTCAGGGGTCTCAATTTCAGAAAACGGTTTCACAGCATCGTCAGGTGCGAGGACAGTCAAATCTATTGGGGAAAGTGTGTCTGTGTTGCAGTCGATTGTGAGGTCTGTGAGAGTTCTGAGATCTTCCTCTGTTGGGAGGTCTGTATCAGGTACATTGATTTCAGCAAACAGTTTCACAGCATCGTCAGGTGTGAGTACAGTCAAAATAATCTTTGAAAGGTGGTCTGTTGCAGAGTCTACATCTTTATGGGGCTCTATATCGATTATGAGTTTGTCATTTGGGGGGTCACTATTCAATATGAGGTCTGTGTCAACAGATTGTTGTGGAGGCAAGTTCACAGTCTCTGTCTTGCTGAAGTCATCAGTTAAATATCCCTCAACCATTTTTGCAATAGCATTATCCTCTGCTTGATCTGGTATGAAGCACAAAGACCAAACTCTTTCAGATTCTTTGTCAATGTCATCCAGATTCTTGTTGACTTTTAACCATGAAGACTTGTAACCCACTAGCAAAGAGCTGTCAATGGGTGCACCAATGGGAAACCTCTCCACTAATTCCTGCAGTGTGAGACCACTGACCGCAAAAAGAACCCCTGCATTCTCATCTTCTGTGGCCCATGCAGACACATCCTGCATGATTTTCTCATCCGTTAGGTCTTTTAAAGTTTCCACATCCTTGCCCCAAAACCGCTCCAAAATGGTCTCTAAACAACCCGCCTTTGGCTCTTTGGGAATGTGTGCATTTTCCAGATCATTAACCAGTTGCTGGAGTGCATGTAACTTGACTTGAATGTCACCAATTGTAGACAAATTAAGATTTTTTTCATTGCCCCCATTACAGACAACTTCCTCAATTGTCTTGATTTCATTGGCCTTCTCTGCAATGACTTCTCTGCAATTAAGTAACTCAACATCCTTTTTACCAGATGTTAGTGAACTTGTTGTTGATGTCTCTATAGGTTTATGATACACCATCTCTCTCTCAACTGTCTCATTTAGGGCAGATGGAAAACTTACATCATTTTTAGTGCTGTCCTGCAGGCTGTCTCCCTTTTGTTCGTTTAAGGACCAGGTCTGTAAAATTCGAAATGGCACCTCTTTGTCTGCGTCCCCTGTCTCCACGGGCTCCGGGGACTGCTTTGGACCCATTGGAGGGACAATAGCCACAGGAGGTGGGGTGGCTGTGACTGCGGTTAAAGTCATACTTCTGTGGGTGGACTTAATCTCCAGCTGCAGAGTGTAGTCCTCAGCACTTAACCTCTCAGGGGGCATCGCCTTGTTGCCTTTCTTGTTTAGCTTTTGCCGTGTTTCAGATTCAGTCTGGAGACTCATAATCCAGTCTTGTATTTTCTTTAAGGAGATATTTTTATTGGGCGGTTTTCCCTGAGGTGTTGCTTTGAGGCGTTCAGAAGAATAACAGGGAGTGTGTTGCTGTTCAGGAGTGGCAGAGCTCTGGGTGTGAGAAAGATGAGCAGCATTGCCAGGAAGTGTGTCTGTTTGTCGCGTTACGGCTTTGGAAGGGAAACTGGGTCCTGGTATAGCATGGGTGTCCGCATTTGTTACCTGAACCACTTTCAGGTCAACAACACCAGATCCTGTAGCTTCTGGGACAGGAAGATCCATAGAAATGCATTGTTGTGCAGTTGCAGTGGAAGACTGCACAGGAGATGTTATTTGTCCTGATGCCATATCACCATGTTTGTTGTTGCCCGCTGGAACAGTTGCAGACTTTTTGGTGTTCTGAATGTCCAGAGTTCTTTTGGTTGTTGTTAGCAAAGTGTTAACATGATTAGCCGGTAATGTAAGCCTACCTCTAGAACGTCCACTAGGCTCATCCTTGGTATTCCTAGACCCCCCCCTAGAACTACTCCTAAAATAACCACAGGAACTTCTCCTAGAACCTCCATAGGAATGATCCTTAGAAAATCCTCTTGAGCATTCAGTAGAGTCACCCTTATAACAGGATTTAGAATGTTCCATGAAATGTCCTCTAGCATGTCCATTGGAATGGGTAGAATTTAACATCCGCTGACTGTTTTCCAGGGATTGTGAAATTTTTTGATTCACTTCCCAACCAACATAATACCTGTCAGCATTGCTGTGATGGGATATATCTTCATGTCCTCTCTTAACAATGGACGGAGTAGAAAACTCATACGATGGGAAGTAGGGTTCGTTATTAACCCTTCTTTTTATTTCTCCACTGGATTGTAATGTTACGTTAGGGCATGCATGACCTCTCAGTGGTCTATAGTTATGCTGCCAGTAAGTGTTCTGAGATATTTTTGTATATTCATATGTAGGTGGATCCTGAGCCTGTTGAAAACCATATCTATGTAAATACATTTCAGGGTATTGTAAGCGGGAGGTATGGGGCCTAGTGGCAGCTTCTTCATTGTCCAGCCACTGGTCTTCCCATCTCTGTTGTGTGAGATATTGCATGTCACCAGCTGGGGGAACCCTTTCCCAGTAAGCCATTTTTTGGCAGGTGTATCTTTTTGCAATGTTAGGCCAGCTCGATCTGTTTCAGCACATTGAGCTAGGTAGTAATTTCAAGTAGATTAAGCACTATTCTCAATTTGGATTGAGAAGGTCAAATCTGAAAAAGGAAAAATAGAAACTGTAAGAACAATGCATTGGTTATCCATCAACCAAGAATGTTTAAAATCAAAACTGCAACTTTGAAACATGTTAAATATACAGTATGTAACTGCCAGTTTATAATAAATAATTGTGTGAAAATCAACAAACACCAAAGTACACACTTAGTGGTGAAGCCCTAGGCCTACGGAGCCAAATTGAGCTCAAATGTATTGACTGTAAGAAAAGAAAAACGTAACTGAAATATTTCATAGTATGAAAAACTTAATTCAATCGTATGAAAAAAATAGATGCAAGCATGGAAAAAGTGTATGCTAAAACCATTAAATGGATTTTGTGTCCGATCTTAAAATGTCTTTGTTCAAACACTTTTTTTCCACGTTCGCTTCTTACGATTACAATTTCTTCCCTCCTTCGTTCGAATAATGTTTTCTCAAAACCATGTTTTGAGCCTCTATTGGCGTGGAGGCGGGGCTTTATCTGGGCATTGAATTCTCGCACCCGATTAGCCATGAATCACACCATTATAAGGTGAAAATCATAGCCTTTCCATGCACTGCTTTCCCAATGCAAACTGCGGAGAGAAGTTTAAGAATTGTATGAACTAGGCTAAATGTGTACAGTTAAACAGAATAATAAACTGTTATTCCCAGGTTGCATCGATGTCACTGTTGCCATGGTCACAGACACAGATATTGATGAAAGTTTAACGTGTTCTGGAGGTACTATATACCCCAACATAATCTCTCCCCAGATTAAGGGTGACCAGGGTGACAGGAGCATATAAAACACGGCAAACGCACGGCTCGTCAGGCCTATCAGTGCACGGTCTAATGTGTGTGCTATGGTTTATTTAACTAATTAATAACTATTGATGTTCATTTAATATACAGTTGTTCTTAATGTAAAAAATGGGCCGTTATTGGGGTGGCAAAAAAAACTAAATACAAATGCGGTAAAAGTTTATACTTAACTCATTAACTGGATTTTTTTTTGCTGTGATGTTTCCAAACCATTAGGCTTAGAACAAATGGTAATTAGCCCCTGTCTAACTTCAGTCACTTGAACACATTAAACTTTCATTAATATCTGTGTCTGTGACCATGGCAACAATGACATCGATGCAATCTGGGAATAACAGTTTATTATTCTGTTTAAATGTACACATTTAGCCTAGTTTATATAATTCTTAAATTTCTCTCCAAAGGTTGCATTGGGAAAGCAGTGCATGGAAAGGCTATGATTTTCACTTTGTAATGGTGTGATTCATGGCTAATCGGGTGCGAGAATTCAATGCCCAGATAAAGCCCCGCCTCCACGCCAATAGATTCTCAAAACTTGGTTTTGAGAAAACATGACTCAAACGAAGGTGGGAAGAAATTGTAATCGTAAGAAGAAGCGAACGTGAAAAAAACGTGTTTGAACGAAGACATTTTAAGATCGGATGCGAAAATTTTAATGATTTTAAGCATACACTTTTTCCATGCTTGCATCTATTTTTTCATACTATGAAATATTTCAGTTACGTTTTTCTTTTCATTACAGTCAATGCATTTGAGCTCAATTTGGCTCCATACAGGCCCTACAAAAAGGCATTCTTAATCCATGAATGATATCCTAAAATACACTGCTCGAAAAAATTAAGGGGACACTGAAATCACACATCGGTTCTTGATGAACAAAATATATTAAAGATCAAAATCTTTACTGTACATTGTGTAATTTGTTGCGAACAAAATGACGTAACAATGGTCAATGGAAACCAAAATCACCAACTGATTGAGGGCTGGACTCAAACTCACACCAAAAATCAAAGTAAACAATTGGAATCACAGGCTGTTCCAACTTGTGTGAATTTCATCACGGCAACTCATATTGAGACTCAGTATGTATGGCCCCCACGTGCCTGTATAGACTCCTGACAACATCTGGGCATGCTCCTGATGAGAGGGCGGATGGTGTCCTGGGGGATCTCCAATTGGATTCATGTCTGGGGAACATGAGCGCTAGTCAATGGCATCAATGCCTTTGTCATCCAAGAACTGCCTACAAACACTGGCCACATGAGGCCGGCATTGTCCTGCACCAGGTGGAACCCAGGGCCCACTGCATCAGCATAAGGTCTGACAATGGGTCTGAGGATTTCATCCCGGTACCTAACAGCAGTCAGGGTACCGTTGGCCAGCATGTGGAGGTCTGTGCGACCCTCCAAGGATATGCCTCTCCAGACCATCACTGACCCACCGTCAAACCGGTCATGCTGGATGATGTTGCAGGCAGCATAACGTTCACCACTGCGTCTCCAGACTCTTTCACATCTGTCACATGCTCAGTGTGAACCTGCTCTCATCCATGAAGAGAATGGGGCGCCAGTGGCGGACCTGCCAATTCTGGTGTTCTCTGGCAAACGCCAATCGAGCTGCACGGTACTAGGCTGTGAGCACAGGTCCCACTTGAGGACGTCGGGCCCTCATGTTCCTCCTCAAACAAAGGAGCAGATACCGGACCTGCTGCTGGGTTGATGCCCTTCTACAGCATCTACGGCATTGAGAGCATTTTGACAAGCTACTAAAGGAATCGAAAAATGTAAATTCTATGTTTATTTACATATTCAATGATTCTTAATAATTTTTATAGACATGTATACCTATGTACTTAATTTCTATCCTAGTAGGCAATCATTGGAATGTTAACGGTTAACCGATGTTTTGGTAAGGTGTAAATGCAGGGACAAAAGTTTTGCTTGTTATGGCCTAGCTGGCTTGCTTCTTGAGATAGCACCACTCTGTCATATGAGATGGCCCCAGAACAGATTGGAATGTGTCCCTAATTGATAAGGGGTCTATTCTTCAGGACTAGTTTTGTTATCCTTAGGTCAGTAAACCAACCCCCACACCTTTGGCTACGGGATATAAACCAGAGTGGAGTTTGGGAAAGCTTGCTCTTGCATTTTCCTCACTCCTGCCTGCATCTTAAATCTCCGGAGAACTTTTATCTTGGATACTTGTACTGTAATTGTAATACTCTTTATATATCAAATTCATTTGTTACATTAATTCATTGACTATTTGGAATTAATCTAAACGAGTCAAAAGCCAGTTCCAACACTGCGTCACAATGTGGTTCGGTGGATGCCCCGTGGCCGACCGGAAGGCCCTACAATGGGTGGTGAAAACCGCCCAGCTCCCAGCCATTGTGGACTTTCAGTGCAAGCGGTGTCTGTGCAGGGCATGCAGCATCATCAGAGACCCTTCACACCCATGCTGTTTGCCCTCCTACCATCAGGCAGGTGGTACAGGTCTCTTCGTTCCCACACCAGCAGGCTCAGGAACAGCATCTTCCCATCTACTGTAACCCTGCTGAACTCTGTGACCCATCCCATCACTAACCATACCGCTTAGTATTGCCTCTCAGGGACCTTGTTGCACTAACCCCTTGTACTACATGCCTACCTCTGGAACCTCATTGCTGCAATCCATACATTTCAGTTGCACAGACTACCTTACACCTCCAGCTTGCTCAATTGCACAGTCAGAATTGCAATTTGTACTTGCATTTGCCTCATCGCACAACTATTCATTCCCACTTGCACAAACATATACTTAATACTTGTACATTTGTAAATTTTCTGCCCTCCCCTATTTGCCTTCATTGGCCATTTAGAATTGCCATTGTGCACTGTATTTACCTTCATTTCATATCTATACATTCCACTTGTAACATACACTCTACTTAATACTTGTAAATTTCCTGCCCTCTTCTATTTGCACTTCTGGTTAGTTGCTAACTGCATTTTGTTGTACTGTACTCGTACTGTTCAATAACAATAAAGTTGAATCTAATCTAATCTCTGTCATCGTAATTCATTAGCAGGCTAGTCTTGGACAAAACTCACATGTATGCTACGATTAGATATTGACTCTGAACCAAAAGATGAAACAAACGAATGGGGAAGTTCTGAGCTTGTATTCAGATGCATCACGTTCTTCTAGATGTAACATTTTTCTCAAATACACTGAGGTTTGTACGTCTTTTTATACTCTGACTCAGGTGTAAGGAAAGGAAAAGGACCTGTGATGACATGCTCTACAGTTAAAGACTTTGGGCTTGTTTACATTAGGCTACATTTTCCAAGACATTGAAGAGGACTTGAGATGCTAGATTCTTTCTCTTGTGTAAACTTGCAGATATCAAGATGCCATTCTGTGCAGGGCACACCCATATCACTTTATTGTCCCATAAAGGGCACAATCCTGCGTGGTATATCTTGAACATTCTGGTGTAAATTCAAACGCTATGGAAATGATTATGCAAACTAAGATACAGTGCCTTGCGAAAGTATTCGGCCCCCTTGAACTTTTCAACCTTTTGCCACATTTCAGGATTCAAACATAAAGATATAAAAGTGTAATTTTTTGTGAAGAATCAACAACAAGTGGGACACAATCATGAAGTAGAACGAAATTTATTGGATATTTCAAACTTTTTTAACAAATAAAAAACTGAAAAATTGGGCGTGCAAAATAATTCAGCCCCCTTAAGTTAATACTTTGTAGCGCCACCTTTTGCTGCGATTACAGCTGTAAGTCGCTTGGGGTATGTCTCTATCAGTTTTGCACATCGAGAGACTGAAATTTTTAACCATTCCTCCTTGCAAAACAGCTCGAGCTCAGTGAGGTTGGATGGAGAGCGTTTGTGAACAGCAGTTTTCAGTTCTTTCCACAGATTCTCGATTGGATTCAGGTCTGGACTTTGACTTGGCCATTCTAACACCTGGATATGTTTATTTGTGAACTATTCCATTGTAGATTTTGCTTTATATTTTGGATCATTGTCTTGTTGGAAGACAAATCTCCGTCCCAGTCTCAGGTCTTTTGCAGACTCCATCAGGTTTTCTTCCAGAATGGTCCTGTATTTGGCTCCATCCATCTTCCCATCAATTTTAACCATCTTCCCTGTCCCTGCTGAAGAAAAGCAGGCCCAAACCATGATGCTGCCACCACCATGTTTGACAGTAGGGATGGTGTGTTCAGGGTGATGAGCTGTGTTGCTTTTACGCCAAACATAACCTTTTGCATTATTGCCAAAAAGTTCGATTTTGGTTTCATCTGACCAGAGCACCTTCTTCCACATGTTTGGTGTGTCTCCCAGGTGGCTTGTGGCAAACTTTAAACGAGACTTTTTATGGATATCTTTAAGAAATGGCTTTCTTCTTGCCACTCTTCCATAAAGGCCAAATTTGTGTAGTATACGACTGATTGTTGTCCTATGGACAGAGTCTCCCACCTCAGCTGTAGATCTCTGCAGTTCATCCAGAGTGATCATAGGCCGATCTCTGATCAGTCTTCTCCTTGTATGAGCTGAAAGTTTAGAGGGACGGCCGGGTCTTCGTAGATTTGCAGTGGTCTGATACTCCTTCCATTTCAATATTATCGCTTGCACAGTGCTCCTTGGGATGTTTAAAGCTTGGGAAATCTTTTTGTATCCAAATCCGGCTTTAAACTTCTCCACAACAGTATCTCGGACCTGC